>CM060962.1:140340797-140368297 GCA_030765045.1 Tenodera sinensis
CTTCAACTTAGTGGTTCCTGCAATCGTTCGCTTCGGGTACTCAGGGTTTTATCTGAGGCATCGTGGGTCGACGATCGCACCGTAATATTGCAGTTGTATTCCTCTTGTCTGGTCCAAACTAAACTATGCCAGTTTTATCTATGGCGCGGCGTCTGCCTCTGTATGCTGATTCTGACGAACCTCTGTCTACCTGACGCACGTTGTAGCCTTGCTCCTATGTGGCACTATTGGCAGCCCACCCAGATCATACTTCTTTTAATTCCGTGTGGCCTCCAGACCTTACCCACCGTTGTATGCGGAATAGCACTGCATGCCGCCCAAGCGATATTCGGTTTCGCGAGCTGCTCACCGCGCATGATCAACGAATCCCTGCTGTAGCATGGTTTGCTCTTGACCGCTATCCTCCTAGATAACTCCAGCGTGCCCAATTCGACCTGGAGGTTTTGGGCCGTGCTAAGGTAGTTACCCTGCAATCGGTGTGTCAAGCTTTCCTGGAGCTCCTGGGACGTTACCGGAACTGTACACTACGGTATCTACCGATGGTTCCACGGACCTTAATGACCTAGTGTTGACGTGCCCTTAAACATTATACATTCACTCACTCCCCCGATGGTTCCTAGTTGGTGGTGATACAAGATTTAGATTCGTGTATAAGGAAATCTTGTTCCAGACAACAGCTCAGTTTTTACTGCCCAGCTGTTTGCCATACGTTTTCCTACTTTTTATCTCTAGTTCCGTTCTTGGAAGCTTTGTGATACGATGTGACTCTCTGAGCGCTATTCATGCTCTGTAACAGTTTCTGAGCATGCCAACACTCGTAAAAATTCAGACATTCGTCTCATAATTGCTCTTACGCGGATGCCAGTTGGTTTTTACATGGACCCCAGACCATCTGGGTGTTCCCAGCAAAGAAGAGGCGGATACGACTGCATGCCGTTTGTACTTTGCAATTTGGACTTTCTTTTACCATCATTAAAACACTTAAATTAGTATCTTCTATTATAAATAGCAAAATAATTGTCTTATTTTAGCTGCAATGTACTTCACTACTATTCTGCCATTACTATCACTTAGATTAAGCAGTATTGAAGGAATTCTAGGCACACCCGTCTGGCCATCTGTTGATGCTTATTACAACTACTAGGAAAAGACTGGGAACTTTGATCATGTAGCCTGCATTGGTGCTGGCACATAGATCACTTCAAGGGGAAAAACTAAAAATGCTCCATTTTGGTACTTAGATAATTTAGCACTTCCACACTACATTTGCTTTCTGCATACCCCTTACTGTAATGTCCCCTACCATTAAATAATCTGCATACAATTAACCTTGTATCCCTTTATTCATCAATGTAGGACAGTGCCAATTGCTTTCCATAGCCATTTCCAGTGTATCCTCTATAAAGGATTAAACAAAATGGGAAGTTTGAAAATGAAAACAAAGGCTTGCAAAATTAGTCCCCCAAAATAAAATTGAACTCTGTCACAACTAATTTTACAAATATAATACTTTAAAAGTTAGTCATACTTTAAAGATAGGAAAAAAAAAAAAAGCCAGAATATATATCCAGTGCCAAGTAGATCACATTATGCACTTTTTAACAGTGTAACTCCATTGCCGTGGTTTGATAGCAAAAGTGAAAATTGCTTCTGTTCTGGCATTTCTGGACGATTTCTTTATGAATAATGGAACACGTTTCTTAATTATTATAATTCCCATATGCTTCTTAGTTTGGTTCAATTTAGGTTTTAGGTCTTCTCTGTCATTTGTCGGCTGACAAGGCATGCCAACAAGTAGCTCAACATAAAACAGAATTCCTTAAGTTCTTAATAACTAATTGCTTAACAAGGAGTACTTACAGAGTGCTACATTTTAGTTTCATACCCTAATTATACTTAACTGTTTAATGTACAACCAGCCAAGTAACATCTTTCAAGACATACAGGCTTAACAACTCTCTCTCACGCCTTCCTCATTCCACTATTTCCAGCTCCTCATTGCCTGGTCAAACAAGCCTAAGGCTGAAGGGTGCTACGTAGGGATGACATTGTGGAATTAGTATGTGGACAGATGGGGTGATGAGAGAGATAATCATGATGATAGCCGCCCTAACTAGGGTTTCCCAAAAGAATCGGCCTACTAAAATGTAATTAAACATTTGAATGTATTAACAGAATGGAAAGCATAATATTAAGTGAATTTAAAATGAATGTAGAAAACAATTTTAGGAGATTAATGATATAAAAAAGAATTTAGTGAGAGCGGCTATTTTACAATAAAATTTTTTAGAACATTACAATATATCTTTACAAGATGTTTGGGGAGAATACAAATGATATCGTATAATTTGGAGTGAGAATTTTAAAATAGTAGAAGATATCGCCATTATAATATGTCTCAACCTAGTTCCATCCTGTTGTAAACATCTGGGCGGGAAGAGAGACAGAGGCAGAGATACTGGGACAGAAAACGGTTAAGCTGTTGATTGGTTTGGCGAAGATAATGGGAGTTATCTTTTATTTGCTTACGTACGATAAACCCCTCCTTTAAGTACAGTATTGTACGCAAGTAGTTTTCCGATCACTGCTCTGCGCGAGCTCATTTCGGACACAGAAAAGCATGCAAATGTTTCGATTCTTATAAACGTAAACAACCCCACATTTTATCTTTCTGCTTCACGTATCACATAGATGTGTTCTGGGCTCGTGAGTTCTGAAGGGAATATATACATAATAGTATATATACAGATATATATAATACAGATTAGACAGAAGACAGGTGAAATTATACACACTATTAGCGTATTATGTTAAATTAAGCTGCATTTTACTTAACAATTACTAAAGGACACTGCTATTATATAATATTTTTGCATTCCTATACCAGGCAACTCTCTCGCAACGAGGTCTGTATCGAGTTGAATGCTGATTAAGATGTTTTTGTTTATAGTGTGGAGTTGCTTCTGATATTTAACACTGTATTTCCTGTACATCTCGCGTACCTCACAAGTCCAAGGTCACTTATGTATGTGCAATTTAAAATCAGTAAACTTTTTATCATGGAGCAGACTGGTGCTTCAGCCGAAATGAAACACAATCGAGGCAAACCTTTAAAAAGTGGCGAGAGGCGAATGATCGCGCATTGTTTCGCATTTCTTAAAGAAAGAAACCCGGAATCGTCTATAAAAAACATTGAGAATGAAACTAGTGATCTCCTTGGTGTTTCCGCAAGTAGTGTACACAGTGTTAGAATGGAACAGCAAGCATCCGGAACTCTAAGAACACCGGAAAAATCACGTAAATGCAAACAGCGCTTGGAGAAATACGACGATTTTACGAAAAGTGCCATACGCAGTAAAGTTCATGATTATTTTTTCAGAAATGAACCGCCGACTCTTTAACAAAATTTTGCATGCGGTAAATTCTGACACGGACTTGCCGAATTTTTCACGAAGTACTCTCCACCGTTTGCTGATAGATATTGGATTGAAGTTTCAAAAGCGAGGCAGAAATCAGTTATAGTGGACAGAGAGGAAGGAATCCGATTAAAGGTAACCATTATGTTACTGCATGATTCTTTTAATATTCGAACTCATAGATTTAATCAATTAATGTGTAACCCAACTCTATTTGTCTAGAAGTTAGCGCTGCTATATATACTGCTAGTGTTGCAAAACTTTTGTGTGTGCCTGTACGTCTAACACGTGGCGAGTTGAGTCAGCTCCGCCTTGTTGTTTGCAACAGGACTGAACTAGGCTGAGACATGGTATAGTGCTGATTCAGCAATTTTGAGTTTCCGAAGAAATTCCAATGTTAGCGGCGGAATTGATCCTCTAGCTCCAAACATGATACCAGTAACTTCCCAATTACTGATGTTGTATTTGTTACGTAGATATTGACAGCATGGTTCGTAGATGTTTTTCTTTTCCAGATTTACTTCGTATCGTACCGTTGGATCTATGACAAGACCCACGTTCTTTTTACGGTCGATTACCACAATATCTACACGCCGAGTTGAGCCATTTGTGGAAAGACAGGTTACTTCTTCATAAATCTCATATTCGGGCTTAAGGTGGAGATTATCTGAAATCAGTGAGCGAACTGTGTTGTGTCTATCTATACGTAACAACTCTCCCTGGTGGCAGGAAACAAGTACATGTGCGAGGGTTTGTTGCTCGTCGCATCTTCTGCAACGGGTAGTGACGAGGCTCCTACCAGGAACAGTTCTCACAGGAATGACATTGCAGCTCATTTTTATGGCTTCAATCCATTGACTGCTTGAAAGATCTTTCCTATTAGAGATCCAGGCATTTCCCTTCTTCCAGTGTGAATAGAGTTTCACTCTTTTTCCTTTAGATGGTAATTCTGTCCATTGTTGAAAAGAACTTTCACGTAGATGTTTCCTAATGTTTTTTGGTTCTAGGTTTACAAGTTGTGTAGGGCTGAGTGATAAGCGACAAATACTCTCATCAATTTCTTCCTGTAAATGTCTGGTGATTTCAACATAGGGATTGCCATCTGATTGAAGGCGCCTACAGATGTTTATATGTTGAATGAATGCTTCCCATCGTGCTCTTAGAACTCCAAGACCTCTTAAGCTTTTGGGAGCGTAAAGCATAGTATCAGGAACGTCTGCTGGTAAATTCATAATTTCTTTTGTAGTACTGCGGTTGAGCTTATCAATATCATTCAGAAATTTGTCTGTGAGACCTTTGAGGGGTGCACACTGAAAAGGGTATACAATTTGAGGCCAAAGGTATTGATTTACGATATTTAGTTGCTGATCAGGTGTTAGCAAAGGTGAAGTAACCAGATTGTTTAGGTTTTTATTTAGATCTTCTATTATCTTTGCTGCATTAAATTTAATTTCGTCATTGAAGTTAACTCCAAGATATCTTATAGTTTCTTCTGATGTAATACTTGAGATTTTATTGTCTTCAGCTGTGGTAATCAGAGAATGGTGAAGCTTTCCTTTGCGGAGCGAAATAATTTTGCTCTTGTTAGAATTAACTACTAAACCGATCTTGTTTAAGGAGGTAGAGACAAGTGATATTAGATGTTTTGCTGCAGTTTCGTTCTTACACAGAAGGGCTATATCATCAGCAAAAGCCAGAACATATATGTTTTCTAACGTAGGTGTTATGCTATACCCATACTCCTCTTTGATGGTTTTCTCATTTAATTCATGCAAAATGAAGTCTATTGCTAAATTGAACAAAATAGGTGACAGTGGGGCTCCTTGGGCGACACCTTTCTCTAGTGTAATGTAGCTTGTCCTTGTGGTCCTATTGATGTTGATGCTAGTAGTATTTCCTTTCATAAAGGCAATGGTAAGGTCTCGTAATTTAGATGGAATAGAACATTTATTTAGAGTTAATTCGATGTGTTTATGTGAGATGTTGTCGAATGCTTTAGATATGTCAAGAAACACAGTGCAACAATCTTTCTTCTGTATATTTGAATCCTTTAAGCAACCATTGACAATAGATGAGTTAATATAAGCGCCAGGGCCATTCATAAAACCGTGTTGACTTGGGTTAAGTTCCAAATGCTGTCTCAGCTTTTTGTCAATTGCTCTCTCGATGATTCTGCGCAGCACTGAGAAAATAGTAATTGGTCGCCTGTTTTTTATATTTGCTGCATCGTCTCCTTTGAATATCAGAATGGTTTTGCCATGTTGGAAACAAAGTGGAACAAATGACCAGCGAAGCATATATGTGGCAATAAAGGAGATGGTCCTATATACCTTATGTTCTCTTATTACTTTCATTCGAATTCCGTCTTCACCTGGGGCAGTGTGGGCTTTGATTCCTTTGCAGGCATTGAAAATTTCATTTTCTGTTATTATAATGCTTTCTGGGTCAGGAAAATCATTTTCATTTGAATGTCCATAATCATCAAGTATATGGTTATTAGTTGTTTCAAAAATGTTTTTGTAGTATTTAGATATCTCCGAAAGTGGTATTTGACATTCGACTGGTGGAGAGGAAGACATTATGTGCCTCACTACCTTCTTACGTTGATAGTAATAATAGAATTGAGCTGGTTCAAAATTGTACTTGTTTTTCCGTCTATCAGCTATTCGTTTACTGAGCTTTTTAGGATTCTTGCTTATTGCATGAGTTATACCATCTGGATTAATTTTTCTTGCTCTCCGCTTTTTATAATATTTAACTGATGGATGTTGAGGACCTTTACAGCTCAGTATAGAATCTTTTAGAAATGTACAATAGCTACTTACGGTTTCGTTGAATTGGTTGTTATCTGGTGAGTCTGTAGTGGCCAATAATTCAAACATCTTTTCCCATTCGAGTAGATCTTGGTTAGTAGGTTCAGGAGTAGACACATCTTTTTCAGATTTATGTTGTGGCAAACACACATACGGGTTATATGACTGATTTATTTGATTTCTATATGCCTCTGGGTGGGAACGAAATAGATGGCGATTAATACTTTTGAAAAGTGTACCGCAGATTTCACACTTCTTCAAGTTACAAACAGTTGCACTTGCATCGGATCTGGTTATTTCGGAAACACTTTCATTTTGGTATAAATTGGAAGTTAAATCTTCTGCTGATTGTGATGTGTTATCTTCTGCATTGCATTTCTTAATATGTCTGCTAATCCCTCTTTTAGTGAATTAATTTCCGCAGGTTTTACAATTACTGTAATTTTTATTTTGTATTTCTATAGTATTGGAGTTGTCTTCCATAAGTATGTTTTGATCGAATAAATTGAAAGTTAAACATATAACCTAAATATCATACACAAAACAAATGGTTGTTAGGCACAAAATAACAGTCTGTAAAAGTAGTTACAAAAGTTCACTTTTACTAAAACATTTTGGCTTTGAAAAGCATCACGAACACTTCCAGGTATACTAAAAACCCAATAAAATATAATGAATATAAATACTTCGCAAAAAATATTGAAGAAATAAAATTATAACTGATTTAAAGCTATCATACTGACAGTTGACACCATCGTTGACAATGTCCTGCAATGTACTAATTTTAGTAGTGGAAGCACTATTAGTAACTCTGCCTCAAACATTAATGAAGCTCTCTCCCAATCATGATGTCTTACTTTAAACACTTTGCCAAGTCAAATGAGTGCAGATAAACAGACTAATTACATAGTAAACTTACCTTTCTTTAGAGCCAATCTTTTCGTTCCTTCCAAGTTCCTTTTCCATTTATTAGAGGTTCCAAGAAACACATTCTTTACAATGGGCAATATGCACAAAATTGAGTAATTTATCCAAGGATTACTCCTGAGTACTGCTTGCTTATGTTGGTAATTACTGAATATGAGAAGTTTGTCAGCCTTGTAAACTTCCATATCATTAAGTAATTTTTCACCTTTTTACTTTCCCTACTACGTATAGTAAAGTAGAGGAAGTACTGTATTCCACCAAAAAATTTGATGGAGAGATTTCACCGGAAATATACGTTTTGAGGCCCCCTAAATAAAAAAAAAGCATTTTTAGAAAAAGGTCCATGTGTGTGTCTGTGGACAACAAGCATAACTCGAAAACGAAAAGTTGGTTGAAAACCAAAGTTGGTATTTAGTTTAATGTCTTTCAAGGATGTGACACAAAGATTTTGAACAAAATTGCTCCACCCTAAACTACCCTTTACATGGAACATTTTTCGAAAATTTTAATTTTCTTGAAAATGGTTCTAACGATTTTGATTAAAATGCCATATGTTTAACATATTTTTATGACGAATGAAATGCATATCTTGAGTTTTCTGGCTATAGCTCATGCTGTCCTATTTACACTGGACTTTTGCATAACTGGTAAACCATAGGAGATAGAGTAAATTTTACTATACAAAAAATGTAGACCTTGCTAAACCACACAATTTGTGTCTGAATAATTTTTTTTCTACAGTGAACCATTTCGGAGATATTCCGCATTATTTCTGTACATTCTGGAGAACTTATACTTGTCAAATGGAACATCGCTATTCATTTTTTTAAATGTTAGGCGTACAAAGAGAACGGAATTTGAAAGTTTTAAAAGATCTGACTTGCTCAAAGCCTACTGTATTCCCACATTCCCGTTGCACGTGCAAGAAAACAAACAATAACATAATTTCTGCAAATGTTTATCTCAACTAACACGAAGAAGATAGAAGAATAAGAGTTTGTAACAATGGTTAGCACAAGAGTAGAGGAAGTTACGTGAGTGCAACCCATCAGATTTTTTTTTCTACATAAGTATAAGCTTTCAATTGCTTTTTCTATCATTTGTCAAGTGGAGTAGAGAATCACAGCTGCTTATTAAAATGCTTGAACAGTTACCTGCTTTATTGAATAAATTAAAAATTCCTGAAGTGAGAGTACACAAAAACTCAAAAACTGAGCTCTTCAAAGTGCAGCCAAATTGCTCAAGAGTGATGAATCAAGAAACACAAATTTCAAAAAAAAATGTTCAATTTAAAAGCACACTAAAAGCTAAAATGGAAAGAAACAGCTACTGGAGCTGATAGATTGAAACGCTAATCCATCACTGTCCACCGGGGTGTATAGAACGATAGTTCACTAAGGTCTTACAACCCACTGAGATAGAAGAATTTACTAAATAGGACCAGGATAAAACCAGTAGGATGTGTGGATATTTTTAAATAATTGTTATACTTGAACTGGCAAGGAAAACTTGCCTTTATTTTAACAACTTCAACTTTACAAAATAAACATAGCACCTTGACTTGTAATAGATACAATCCACTCACCGTCACTTCAAGTCTTTACAAAGAATACACCTTCAAAACTTTCTTCCACTTTCAAGTCCTTTTCATTGGTACCAAAAAATCACTGCCATGCTGAACATTAATTTTAGAAGACCATTATACACGCTCAAAGCACTCACTCAAATTATTTAAATGTGTATAAGCCAAACAAGAAGCAAATAAATTTAGAAGAAAACTTAAACTGCCTGTACTAGACACAATCCCTCTCCGGCCAGCGCCCCATTTAAGTCAGCCGGTCGAACGTCCTCCTCCGGCGAGTTTGCAAGCCAGAAGAAGAGCTCTCTTCTCGTCACAGACCTGGCTTCGATGTAGAAGTTTCAGTCAATGCGCATGCGCCGGAAGTTTCGGCCAGTTGCCGAGGGGGAGCAGCTAATTTGCCCGGCAACTATGCGATGTGAAACTCTGCTAAGCACTTGGAGGCGACGGTGCACTATAATCTTGTCAAACTTGAAGCGAAAATTACGATGATTATGGTTGCTTTAATTTGAGCGCCATATAATGGCTCAGTAGGAAGATTACATGGTAACTATTTAATACAACACACACACACGCACGCACGCGCACACACACACACATACACACGCGCGCGCGCGAGTCTCGGTTATCCGACATACCTGTACATATTAAGAAAAGATATCTCTCAAATAACAATCACTTACTAAAGCTATTATTACGGCAACTTCTCGTGGAGAGGTACAATGTTGTCAACAACTATATAGCGTTTCACTCTTAGAAGACAGTATGGAGTTAAATGGGACATCTCTGTCTCTATCTAGCGCATACAAGTTGCCATTAGCCGCGTCCTTTTCTACCCTCGCTCTGTTGCCAGATTCCTAATAGCATGGTATAAATATTCATTTGTTATAAATTTCAGGTTTGAACACATTATCCTATGCAGAATTTTTTTCTCTATCAGGTTATATCCTTTTCAGAGTCATTATACATTTCTATAGGTCCAAATTTCTTCAGAAAACGTTTTTTTCAATAGAAGTCCGATATTTGCTGTTTCTACACTCATCACGCACTAACTAACAAACTAACTGCTAGAATGCATCTATATTTTTTTCTTAGGTAGAGTAAACTATAGTGCTACTACCTGCCTACTTTGAATTCTCTATGTTTACCCAGTTAAGTGTTATAATTTTTTAAATTAAATGTTTTCGGAAAATTTTATATATGTGCACTGCAAAAGTTACGCAGTGTGAAACTTTTTTGTTATTGAGTTTACATCAGGGAACCAGCGAGAACAAATGTTGAGGAAGGTTGGAGAAAGTTTTTAAAACAAACCAAAAGGCAGTAACCTCTTTCTTTTATCCAGTAGGGCAAACAAAAGGTATTCATCTATTCAGCGTCAGGCCTGACACAGAAGATAGTATAAGGAGCAGCACTAACATTAGTTCGAAAGAAGCCGTGTGTGTAACTGTGAGCTGTTATTGCGTTATTTGTTTAATATTTTTGTAAATATTTGTAGTTATGGAGGGTGAAGCTAGGAAGGGACGATATGTTGGTAAATAAAGAAGTAAGGAACGCCAAATAATTATGAATGTGTTAGATTATTTTTGAAGTAAAATACGTGTAAGTAAGACAGTAAAAGAAACAGCTAAGGCTATCGGGTGTTCAGAAGCAGTAGTGTGTATGATTAAAAAGGAACTAATGAAAGGACCTCTAAGAACGCCATCGAAAAAGAAAGCAAAAAGGGCGGGAC
This sequence comes from Tenodera sinensis, assembly GCA_030765045.1. NCBI lineage: Eukaryota > Metazoa > Arthropoda > Insecta > Mantodea > Mantidae > Tenodera > Tenodera sinensis. The sequence goes on from CM060962.1 coordinate 140,351,262, forward strand.
TACAGAAAACGCTAGGTTAACGCAATATGATTGAATAGTGCAAGGTGGAGTGCGGCGAATTGTTCATTCTTTACAGTTTGCAAATATTCCACCCATGCTGAATATAATTTTGTCACGGTTCAACAGTGATGAGACCGTACCAAATTTCTCAAGGGCCACTCTGATATGGGGTCCGAGTATGAAAGAAAGGGTAACAAGTGCATATTAATAGAAAGAGACCATATCGATATCATCAGATGGCGACATAAATATCTAAAAGACGTAAAAGGTTTAGGGACCAGGGGAAATGAATTGTTTATACAGACGAGTCATTTGTAAATTTAGGTCATACAGTAACAAAGGCATGGAGGGATACCAAAGTTAAAAGTGCCCATCTCGTCAAGCAGCAATTGAAGTACGAAGTACAGGACTCTGGTCACCTCGGGGTCGCGCGCGGAGAAAGATTCGCAACTAGTACATGTTGCAACACTGCGCTCCATTTAACGTGTACTGTCTTTTAAGGGTGAGACGCGCTTTAGTTAGCGATAACACTCGATACTCGAGACATAAACAAACGCTTGGGTTTATCTCATGGTAGCAAAAACATGCAGATGTAATCTATATTAGCCTACTATCAAAAAAAGGTAGTTTGTTCTCAATACGGATAAAGTAATTGTATTCACTGTGCCTTATATGAAAGTGTTAACATACTAGGCTAACAACACTGAGGAGTAAATTGTTTATCAGTGCTATTAATGTGCATCATCGAACCTTCTGCAGATATAGCTTGGGTACGGACGGTATTGTTTTCATTTCCTATGAGTACAATACGGCAAATAACTTGTAAGACAAGTTGACGGCATTAAAGAGACTGGACAAGGGGGGAACTTTTCAAAAAGTGGCTTCAGATTATGGTGTTGGGCATGTTACAGTGGGGGACTGGAAGAAAAAGAGGGAAGAAATTGGGAACTTCAAAGCAAAATTGCTAATGATTGGTGAATCCAAAAAGCCTAGAGCATCTAACAGCTCGTGACTTTTTAAACCTAAGTACTACTACGCAGTGGCGGCTCGTGCCTTACAAACTAGGTGAAGTAGTTCACTTAATCACATGAACCATGTCAGGAAATAAAGCTTTATCAGTTATTAAAACATAAACAGCAGCCGAAAAATACAGCCTAAATCATACCAAGGTTATACTGTTCACCAAAAGTTCACAAACAAAGATAACAGCATGAGACCCATCATGAATGGCATCAATTCACCTACTTATCACATTGCTAAATGGTTAGTAAATAAACTAAAATCATACAAGTTTGAAAGTTTTGAAATAGAAAACTCCTTAGAACTGATGAAACACCTACAGAACTACAATATTCCATAAAACACAATGGTTTCTTTTGACGTCAAGCCACTTTTTACAAACTTTCCTGTGGAAAAAATACCTACGCTTCTCAGAAAATGGCGGACTCAAACTACAATTGACCTCACAGAAATAGACATCATTAATCTTACACAATTATGCACAAGAAGCAATTCCTTCACCTTTCACAGTCAAAAGGATTAGCAATGGGGAGCTCACTGTCACTTATCTTAGCAGACTTATACATGAGCTTTTTCGAAATTCATACTTAATGCCTTCCCACAAATATACAAATTTTGGCATAGATATGTCAATGTTTTTGCAATCATTCCCCAGAAACTTAGAGAAGATTCCCTGAAGCTACTGAACCTGCTGGACAACCATATCCAATTTACAACAGAAGTAGAACAAATCAACACATTACCCTTCCTGGACCTCAAAGTAGCTAGAAATCTACATATCATAGAATTTGGAATACATGGGAAAATCACACACGTATACAATTATTTAATTAATAATAATTATTAAATAAATAATTATTTAATTAATGGAATTAATTCCATTACTTCTCAGTCAAGAAATCAAAGACTCCTTCAATAGGAAAGAAGATAACTTATCAGTTTTTATTGATTTCCAAAGTGCATATGATTCTATATGCAGAACAAAACTATTAAAGAAAGTAAAAAAAATAGGGATACAAGGTCCAATGTTTTCATGGCTATGTCATTTCCTAACACAACACTTTATTGCAACCAGATATGGAAGAAACATATCTAAATACAAACAAGTACACCGCGGCTTACCACAAGGCGCAGTGCTCAGCACAACACTTTTTAATATATTTATTAACGATCTGCCACAATAAATACAAGAATCAGGTGTGAAGTGTGCACTATTTGCTGATGACTTAGTAATGTGGACTTCAAAACCAAAAAGCAAAAGTACAGAACTAGAAAAAACCATGCAACAATCCTTAACCAAATTACAAAGGTGGACCAAAGAAAATTTAATGACTGTTAATACAACAAAATCAAACTACCAAATCTTTTCACTAAGAAAAAAGTCACTAAAAATAAAACTAAATTTTGAGGGTCAACAATTACCAGAAACAAAGGAAGCAAAGTATTTAGGAGTTACATTTGATACTAAACTTACATGGACCAAACAAATAGAAAATGTAATACAAAGAGCAGAGAGGCGCCTTTCACTGTTAAAACGTCTAACAGGAATGAAGTGGGGATGTTCCAGAGCAACTCTTAACACAACATACAATGTATATATATAAAGCCATTATTTACTTACTGCAGCAAAGTTCTTGTAACAGCAAACACAAAAAAAATTCAAATCTTTCAAAACCAAAGTCTGAGATTAATTACAGGTGCTATCAAAACTGCACCAATAGCAGCTATGGAAATACTAACCAACCAATGCCCCATTGAATATGAAATAGAAAAAGCGGCTCTTATTCAACACGAAAAGTTGATCAGACTCCCATTCAATACATGGCACAAGAGAAATTTTACACATACACTAAAGACTCAGGAGAGTTTTCTTTCCAAAATTCAAGACATCAAGAAGAATGTATACCTTCCTAATTCAAAGGAAAACTTCATATCTAAAGTCAATCCGACACAAACATTAGACATCACATATTATTTACACCTGACAGAAGAAGTTAAGAAAAGTGATACTCCAACCAGTGTTCTAAAATTATTGGCATCCATACTAGATTTCCAGAACATGAATGGCTCCATATTTATACTGATGGATCATTGATATCAAACCAAGATGGAGCAGGTGCTGGAGTCACATGTCACCTCTTTTCCTATTACAAATCTTTAAGTTATGGAACTACAAACTTTGATGGAGAAATTGAAGCAATTCGAATGGCCCTACAAAACCTTTTGTACAGAATTTCACATTTTCAGCAAGCAGTTATTCTCTCAGATTCCAGGGCAGCAATTATAGCAATTACTTCCAAGTTGTCACCAAAGAACCAAACAATTATAGAATGTTGGAAAATCCTTACCCATCTAACAGCACTTCAAAAACACCTAGTCTTCCAATGGATACCAGCTCACTGTGGACTGAGTGGTAATGAGAAAGCTGATTTTCTTGCAAAAAAGGGCACCGGCAATGTGCAGAAATCAATAGTTAATCTACCATTTTATGCAGCTAAAAGATTAGTCAACTCTGAATTCAAAATCATTATTGAAAAATATTACTATGAAAAATCAAAAAAAAAAAAGATGGGAGCTACCAAACATTCAAACAGTAATTCCTGAGTATCCTCGAAAAACAGCAGTTGCAAACTTCAGGTTGATTACAGGACATGATTGTCTGGCAAAACATTTAAACAGAATTGGGATATATTCTTCACCACTCTGTCCTCTATGTGATCTGCAAGAGGAAATGGATCGAGACCACCTTCAAATATTGCCGGCCAATTCTAGTGCCCCATCCATCAGTGAAAAATATTGGAGAGCAAGAGGATTAATGACTTCATTGTCAGATATCCAGCATTAGCTAACAACAACAACAATTATTTAAAGAAAAATGGATGCAACCCAGTCTCACACTAACTAGCCGCCTTCAGGAGTGTGATTCACTGTTTATACAATGTCCCACTGAGTAAAGATGGGTTTTTGAAAGAGCAACATTATATACAAGAAATAGTAGTGTTAAATGGGTTCAACCCACCCATCATAAAGAAAATGAAAAAAAGAAAAGAAAAACTCAAGGTAATTTTACAAACTATTACATTGACACCACTTACGAGCACAAACTGGAAATATAGAAAATTCACCTATCATCCCTGGGCTTTTAGAAAGTTTGTATGCATTTTCAAAAAATTAAACATAAGACTAGCACCTCTAAACAAATTCAGTCTGAAGAACCTGCTAAACAAGCCACTTAAAAATACAATTCCCCATAACTTTAAAATCTGGAACTAACCAGATCAATTGTATGAACTGTAAAAAAAGCTACATAGGAAAAACTAAAAGAAATTTGGAAATCAGGCTAAAGGAACACTAGAGAAACATAAAACAGAAACAAACAGATAAGTCTGCTGTGTTACACCCTTTTTGCATAGTTGACCACAACATTGGCTGTAACGTAAAATTTTTAAAATCACTTACTTCACCGATAGAACTGAACATTTGGAAAAACATATACATAATCAAAAACTGTAATAGAGTGGTAAATGTTGAAATCCTGGCATTGAACGAAGTGTTAAAACTTTTCATCCCTAACACCAGATGGCAACAGGACCATAGCAACAGAGATGTGGTGGAGGAAGATGGCTGAGGATGAGATCAAATAATCTTGAAAATGTTCTAATTTTTCCAAAATGCTGTAAGTGTAGGAGAGTGTAAATAAAGTGACTCAAAAACATGTAGAATACTTCACTGTTAATATTGCTTCTATTTTTACTTTCTCTACTGGTAAGTAGGGGAAGTATTGTATTCCACCCAAAAATTCGATGTCGAGATTTCACCAGAAATATATGTTTTGAGGCCCCCTGAATCCAAAAAAAAGCATTTTTAGAAAAAGGTCCATGTGTGTGTCTGTCTGTGTGTCTGTCAGTCTTTGGACAGCATAACTCAAAAATGAAAAGTAGGTTAAAGACCAAAGTAAGTATTTAAGTTTAGTGTCTTTCAAGGATGCGACACAAAGAGTTTGAAGAAAATAGCCCCACCCTACACTACCCTTTACATGGAAGATTTTTTGAAAATTTTGATTTTCTTGAAAATGGCTCTAACAATTTTGATTAAAATGTCATATGTTTGAGATATTTTTATGACAAATGAAATGTGTATCTTGAATTTTCTGGCTATAGCCCCTGTAGTCGTATTTACTCTGGACTACTTTTGCATAACTGGTAAGCCGTTAGAGATAGACCAAATTATACTCTACAAAAAATGCAGATCTTGCTAAAATACACAATTTATGTCTCAATAAATTTTCTTGTAGGGTGAACCATTTCGGAGATATTCCTTGTTATATGTGTGAGTTTCAGAAAACTTAGAACTTTAGCAAAATGCAACAACGTTGTTCATTTTTTTATATGTTAATCGTTCAAAGAGAATGGAATCTCAAAGGTAAAAAAGATTTGACTGTCGCACAAAGCCTTCTTCTTCTTCCTCTTCCTCTTCTTTTTCCTCTTCCTCCTCCTCCTCCTCCTCTTTGTCTTCATCTTCCTCTTCCTCCTCTTCTTCTTCTTCTTCTTCTTCTTCTTCTTCTTCTTCTACATGGTTTAGGCTATGCAGCCCGTTCCGGCGAAGTCATTAGTGGAATCCATCTTCTGCGAGGCCAGCCAACATCTCGTGCTCCTCTTGGATTATATAAAAAGGTCCTTTTAGGTATCCTTTCTTCACTCAGCCTCATTAAATGTTCTGTCCATTTCTTGTTATTTGTTTTGATTTTGTCTTCCAATTTATAAATATTTAGTTCTTCTCTTATTGACTCATTTCTTATTCTATCTGCTCTTGTGCATCCATAACATTTCTGCTGCCTGTATTCTACTACTATCCTTTGCATTTATTATCCAACTTTCACTTCCATATAACAAGGAAGGAACAGCCAATGTTTTATACAATTTAAGTTTAGAGTCTTTTCTTGTTTTCCGACCTAAAGTTCTTTAATGGTTCCAAATATAGCCTGGAATTTGTATATTTTGTTTTCTATGTCTTTATCTTCTTTGTACGTAATATCGCACCCCAAATACTTAAAGTGTGTTACTTGCTCCACTATTTTATTTTCCAAAACAATTTTAGTTCTTATTCCATATTTATCCATGAATGCCATTGTTTTTTATTTATTTACTGATATTTTGCAGTTATATCTCTTGGCCACCACTTGGAACTTATAAGCTAACATTTGTTAGATTCAGCCATTAGTAACACATCATCTGCAAATAACAGGGCATTTATTCTACCCTTATTGTCAATTAATATTCCTTCCTTATTAAAATGTTTTTTTCCATTCAATTAGAATGTCGTCAATATAAATATTAAATGAAATAGGTGATAAAGCACACCCTTGTCTCACTCCTTGTTTTATTTGAAAAAACTTTGTACTGTTTTTAGTTAGCAAGGGGTCTGTACACACATTTGTCTCATAGTATAAGCTCTTAACAGTTTCTATTATTTGATTAGGGATACCTTTGTTTTCCAGGGTATTCCATAGTAGTTCTCTATCAAAGGCATTTTCTAAATCTATAAATAATAAATGTGTCTCCTTATTTCTTTCTCTTCTTTTTTCTATGATTTGTTTTATAGCAAATACTCCATCTGTACAAGATCTGCCTTTTCGGAACCCGTTCTGCTCTTCTCCTAATTTATTTTCAATTATTTTTTGTATTCTTCTGGCTATTATTCTAGTATATATTTTATACGCACTATTTAGAAGGGTAATACCTCTGTAATTTGATGGTTGATTTCGGTCTCCTTTTTTATAAATTGGTTTCACTTCCCCTTGTCGCCATGTAGTTGGTATGGTGTGTTTTTTCCAGCACATATTAAGAAGGTGTAAAAATCTTAATTTAGAAAACATATCAGCGTATTTGATTAATTCAGAGTTTATCCCATCTGGGCCGCTAACCCTTCTATTATTTGTGTATTTTAGGGATTCTTCTAGTTCTTCCATTTGGAGTTTGTCTACGTTTAAATTTTGATGGCTTGGTTCTTCTTCTTTTGTATTTTCATTGTACCATAGCTTCCTAAAATGTTCAATCCATTGCTCCTCTGTAATTGATGTTTGTATATATGCTGCTTCTTTCTCAGATTTATTTAAATGTTTTATTATTCTATATGCTGCCCAGGCGCGGCTCGTCAATATGTGCTACAGTGCTACAGCACAATGATTATTTTGCAGAAAATAGTTTCTTCTTTGTGTTAAACATATACTCAATTATTATTGCACATTTTCTTTCACTTTCACTATTTCATATCCCGCGCACTAGTGTTCTTTGCTCATTGTGTGCGAAGATGATGCACGCCTCACATACACGAGATAGGTGATGCGTTGGGTGCTACAAAATTCTTCAGTCCTTTGCAGGGAATGTAGACCAATCCACGCATGCGAAACATAGGTGTACGATTTTGAAATCTGTTCTCCTATTGGTTGAATTTACCTAGCGTTGTGCTCTCATGATGTGGAGCACATGAATTCATGCTGCTTCTGTACAAAGTCGCTAGATAGCAGGATTGCAATGTCATCTAACGACTTTGCTTGCTGTTATGCAACTTCTGCCATCTATGTGGTGTTGAGACAACTATCTGTTGCCGGTGATAGACCTTGCACGCAACAGAGAGAGTAAAACACTCAGAAGTTGGACATACTAGGTGTTCTGTGGTTGGACATGTGGAGCAATTTCTGTTGGCACTACTTACTTTTGACAGCAACAAATAACCGCGAAATACTCCATAAACTCAGGTTATGAACGTCAGTTTCGTGTGCTGAGCAATATCTGTGTTGTGTACGCTAAAGTGAATTCTGTGGACAGCCTAATAAATTATCCTTTCTCTAGGAGGACTCTAGAAGAAAAAGTTCAAGTGAAGCAGTTAGGGAGGCAAACACCAAATCTAAACATCACGCAACCTGCAAAAGGAGGGAGAAATAATTCTTACACCAGGCGATTTAACCTCAAAATTTATGAGCATGCATGGATATGTTGATGTCAGGAAAGAAATGCTCTTTTCTGTTTTCCATGCTTGCTTTTTGGGAACAGTGATTCGTGAAGTACGACGGGAGTGACAGACCTAGGGCATATTAATGTTCTTATTAACAAACACAAACAAAATGTAAAACATTTAAACAATGTACTAGATTTAAGTACTTTAGGTAGTACAAATATTGTGACTCAGTTAAGCCGTGCTTATCAAGAGGCGAAGCTGAAGCATAATCTACAAGTAGAGAAAAACAGGTATGTGTTGTCCTGCCTAATTGACTGTATAAAGTTTTGTGGTGCATTTGAGCTTGCTTTGAGAGGACATGATAAGACTGAATCTTCTGAAAATCCTGGCGTGTTTTTAGGACTTATAGATTTAGTAAGTAACATTGATAGTGTTGTGAAGGAACACATGGACTCAAACCATATATTCAAAGGGACCTCTAAAACCATCCAAAACGAACTCTTGGATTGTATGTTAGAAGTCTGTCGTGAGGTGATTCTGGAGGAAATGCAAGAAGCTGATTTTGTGGCTGTTATGGCAGATGAAACCACAGATGTTTCGCATCAGACCCAGCTTGTATTAGTATTTAGATATGAGAAAAAGGGTGTTCCATATGAGAGATTTTGGGTTTTTTTGCAATCAGAGAGACAAAACGTAGAAGCAATTTCAGAAAGCATATTAAGCAGAATAACGGAACAGTTGGGCAGAGGAATAGACTGTTTCCACATATTGAAACAGGAACATCGGCAGTTGATAACCTCTGGTCTCGTGGGTTCAGTCAGCCTTATATCACCCGATTTGCAATTTAAACAAGAAAAAAAATAAATCATTAACAAAAAATTGACTAAAATACAATAAAAATAGTGCAAAACACAGAGTGGCAAACCTAAGATCAGTTTATTGGACCAAGTCAAAAAGAAACACCGTTCCTGACCTTATCATTCTGCTTCTCAGGTATTCGCCAGCCACAAATAAATAAATAAATAAATAAATAAGTAAGTAAGTAGGTAAGTAGGTAAGTAGGTAAGTAGGTAGGTAGGTAGGTAGGTAGGTAGGTAGGTAGGTAGGTAGGTAGGTAGGTAGGTAGGTAAGTAGGTAGGTAGGTAGGTAGGTAGGCAGGTAGGCAGGTAAGCAGGTAAGTAAGTAAGTAAGTAAATAAATAAATAAATAAATAAATAAATAATACTCTAAGGACAAGAAACGAAACCTTCGAGTGGAGATTTAAAAACTAAACATGCTCGTTTCACTCATCCCTCACATCCATCTACACCTAACGATGCCAAATGGCTGAAACACAAAAGATCACCACCAACTATCAAACACATCACCATTAATTACTACCAGGGGGCACTCAGGGCTTATGTCATTCGTTTTACTCGTACATAAGGGGTGCCAAACGTGCTTAGCATGATCAAATGCCACTAATTTGTGCACATGGGTATTTCTTTGAAGTTGTAAAGCATCCTATAATTTGAGTCCTAATTAGCCAAGAAATAAAATTATATCTATAAAGGATTAAAAATAAAGCGCAAAAGTAGTTCTTAAAAATGTCCAGGTGCTATATGATTGAAAAAATTAATTGGGTAGTTTTTGAAAGCTGTTACCTACGATTTTAGTCGGGTGCATAGAATAACAATTGTGTAATAGTTTGACCAGATGTGTTAAATAGCGCAGCTTTCTTAATATACACTTTTGGTAGGGATAATCTTTTTAAAGTTGTAAGGTAATCTATAATGTGTTTTGGGTTCTATAATATAAATGCGAGAGGTTTATATAGATCAAAGAGTATTGATTTATATCTTGAGGGTTGAAAAAGAGATAGAAAATAAAGCAGCAGAAGTTTTTGAAAGTTGTAGGAGGCCTTATCATTCACTGCTTTCAGTTTCTAAAATCCGAAAGTACCAAGTTTTGTCAAAATAGCATTAAAAACACTGATAAAAGTTCAGTGAAATCGTAGACAAATTTGCTGAGTAAACATATGCAACTTTTCTCTTCTCCAATAATGAGTTTTAAAAGATTTTAAGTCTATTTACTTCTTAGGGCTGAAAGTCATTAAAATCCGCCATGTTTGCAATTAACTCTCCAACAAATTCTGATATTCAACGAAACGAGATTGAAATTGGGTAACATGAATACGAAGCCTTCCCAGATTAAACTATATGCCTTCTGCATCATCACGTACCTCGCCTAGTTAAGGAAATGCTGCATTTCACCAAAAAATATGCTGTGGAAATTTCTGCGGAAATACTTGTAATGTAAATCGCGCACTGTAAATAAAGAGCTCCATTTTATTGCAACTGCGCATGTGCTAAGGGAAGTACCAACACAAGTAAGTAATAGTGAAATCCGCAAAAATATCAATATATTTCAGTTCTCCTCCACCTTCTCCATCGGTCTGGGTGGCTTAGTTGGTTAGACGTGGGCCTACTGTTCCCAAGGTCGCGGGTTCAAACCCGGCCCAGGCCGTTGGTTTTTAAGTGTGCTTAAAAACGACAGCTCCATGTCAGTAGATTTACTGGCATGTAAAAGAACTCCTGCGGGACAAAATTCCGGCACACCGGCGACGCTGATGTGGTCCTGGCAATTGACAGCGTCGTTAAACAACAAAATAATTTTAATCCACCTTCTCCTCCTCCTACTTCTTCTTCTTCTTCTTCTTCTTCTTCTTTTTCCAAACTCACACATTACCAAGTAATAGTGAGTGTGTGCGGTTTAAAGGCCCGTCGGCAACGAGGTCATTTGGGCCCTACCAAGTTATATACTCGTATTACCCGTTATTTAAATCATAGTTTTTCCCCCAGCTTTGAAGTTTAGCTACACAAATCCTACGGCTACGCTTAGTGTCGCTTCGCAGGTGCTTCACTGCTCTTTTTACTTTCTCTATCTCGTACATATAGTAGAGGAAGTATTGTGTTCCACCCAAAAATTCGATGTCGAGATTTTACCAGATTACAAAAGTAATCCAGAAACTTCCAGACATAAATTTCATTTGTCGTGAAAATGTCTTTTTTTTTTTTTTTTTTTTTTTTTTTTTTTTAATGAAATCAACATTTAAGAAAATGCTCCATGTAAGGGGTGTGCTGGTGTTGGGGGATTTTCTTTAAAAAATCTTAATGTCGCAAACTAGAAATATGGAAAAATTTTGAATTTTAGTATCAAGTTTGGTATTTAATCTACCTCAGGTTTTTGAATTGTATTGTTTACAGAAATGTGCACGTGCGCCCATACGAACACACTCATTCACACAGATACACACAAAATGCTTTTTTTTTTCCATCCCGGGAGTCAAAAACCAGGTATTTCTGATGAAACTTTGTTATCAAGCTTTTGAGTGGATTGCAATAATTATCTTAATCCTTTAAGAGCTAGTCGCTATATGATAGCTTTGAAAATTCTAACCCCACATTAACTTTGAAAACTATTGGACACCAATGGTACTGAAGTTCTGTCAACAAAATTCAGTTTTTGCTCCAAAAAAATTTAAACTTTCAAAACATTGGTTTATAAAACAAAAACAATGCCGAGTATTGGATAAAACACGCGACATATCGTAATGCGATAGTAAGTTGTGTATCACAGAGCAGTCATCACACACGAACTTTGCACTTCAAAGTAGCTCCAAATTTGAGTTAAGTATTAGTAATAGCACAAGTAATATTACACTTCTACAAACTTGATATCCTGAAGTACAAAGCCTATATTATTTTTAAGATAAGCAAATTGGATTTTTGACGGCTTTGAATCGCATTTCACAGACTTGTCCCCTTAATGTGTTATGTATTCTTTGTATTCTTCATTTGTTTATAATTTGAAGTTCAGAGTAATCAATAAGCCCGTAAAAACAGGACATGTTTTAATAAGCTCTCAGCAAAAATGGTGAAAAAAACTCAGATAGGACATTTGGGAAGATCCTGTTGTAGACTGGGTGTATTAGTTAGTGCCTCCAAGTTATTATGTCTCTTTCGTTTCCTTACATCCACCAACATTTGTCTTCTAACATGGTTCTTCTACTTTGGAACGAATTCTTGTTCGGAGACAAATGTAAGTGTTTGTAGCCACAAACATGACAACTTGGAGGAACTTGAGGTACCTATAGCACAGGATCATTCAAAATGTCTTTTTCAGGGGTAGCCACCAAAATTTGAACACAAATTTTTGGTGGAAGTAACGAATCGTAAGGGACATAACCTGAGGGCACTCCGTTAAAATGCGCAGTGTACAGCAGGTTCCTCCGAAATGTCCCGCCCCCCGGGTTCTAACACCCTTTTGTTGAGATGCAAAACATGTCCTGTTATTACGATTATTGTTACTCACAAAATACAATTCTAACCAACAAAAATACATAATCCATTAAGCATCCACAGGAGGAACGCCATGGCCTACTTTATTCCTCTTATACCTACTTACGGGGAAATTTGTAATGGAAGTTCCCCTTTCTTTCCCTCAACATAGAATTGTAAACAGAAAAATAAGAGTAGGTACATAACACATTAACTACATATTCACAGGAGAATCACTTAGGCTGCTGTATTCATCTTATACTTACAGGGAATTGTGTAACGGAATGTTATCTTTGTTACTTTCAACCTCAGCCTACTACGTATGATGCACAAGACGCTTCTATTAGTTTCTTTTTCCTCGATTTATTATGCCATTTATCAATTAAGCGCTACTTTCATTTTGGAGATGTGATGGTTTCTCTGTGAATATTAGTAACTCTCTTAGCAAGTTTTGGAAGCTGATGTGTCGCAGTACTACACTTGTTACTTACTGCTATTACTTTCTCTACTACGTTTAGTAAGTACAAGTATTGTACTCCACCCAAAGTTACGATGCTAAGATTTCACCGCAAATATGTGTTTTGTGGCCCCCTGAATCCAGAGAAAAACATATTTAGGAAAAGATCCTTGTGTGTGTGTGTATGTGTGTGTCTGCGTGTGTGTGTGTCTGCGTCTGTTTGTGTTTCAGGCCTTGAACAGCATAACTCAAAAACTAAACCTCGGTTAAAAACCAAAGTTGGTATGCAAGTTTAATGTCTTTTAAGGATGCGCCACGAAGATTTTCAAGAAAATTGTTTCACTCTAAACTATCCTTTACATGGAAAATATTTCTAAATTCTGATTTTATCGAAAATACCTCTAATGATTTTGATTAAAAAGCCATATGTTTGACTCATTTTTATAACAAATGAAATGTATATTTTGAATTTTTTGGCTATAGCCTATATAGTCCTGTTTATTCTGGATAACTTTTGCATAAATGGTAAACCGTAAGAGATAGACCCAATCCTACTATAGAAAAATATAGACTCGTTTTAAGCACACTTAAAAACCGTCGATCTGGACCGGATTTGAACCCGCGACCGTGGGATAATTAGGAGAGCGTTTGACCTACTGAGCCACCCAGACCAGAGCTCCGGAACTCCATCGCCAGATGTTGCTCACCACAGACTCCACCATTCCATCAGAAGCTCCAGCGCCTGGAATTTCATCTTCAGCATATGCCCCTCCGATGTTGCGCAATTTTGGGGGTAACAGGAACATTGTATTGGATCCTTAAGCAGATAAACGGAACAGTTGGGCAGAGGAATAGACTGGTTCCACATACTGAAACAGGAACATCGGCAGTTGATAACCTCTAGTCTCGTGGGTTCAGTCAGCCTTATATCACCCGATTTGCAATTTAAACAAGAAAAAAATCAATCATTAACAAAAAATTGACTAAAATACAACAAAAATAGCGCAAAACACAGAGTGGCAAACCTAAGATCAGTTTATTGGACCAAGTTAAAAAGAAACACCGTTCCTGACCTTATCATTCTGCTTCTCAAGTATTCGCCAGCCACAAATAAATAAATAAATAAATAAATAAATAAATAAATAAATAAATCAATAAGTAAGTAAGTAAGTAAGTAAGTAAGTAAGTAAGTAAGTAAGTAAGTAAGTAAGTAAGTAAGTAAGTAAGTAAGTAAGTAAGTAAGTAAGTAAGTAAGTAAGTAAGTAAGTAAGTAAGTAAGTAAGTAAGTAAGTAAGTAAGTAAGTAAGTAAGTAAGTAAGTAAGTAAGTAAGTAAGTAAGTAAGTAAGTAAGTAAGTAAGTAAGTAAGTAAGTAAGTAAGTAAGTAAGTAAGTAAGTAAGTAAGTAAGTAAGTAAGTAAGTAAGTAAGTAAGTAAGTAAGTAAGTAAGTAAGTAAGTAAGTAAGTAAGTAAGTAAGTAAGTAAGTAAGTAAGTAAGTAAGTAAGTAAGTAAGTAAGTAAGTAAGTAAGTAAGTAAGTAAGTAAGTAAGTAAGTAAGTAAGTAAGTAAGTAAGTAAGTAAGTAAGTAAGTAAGTAAGTAAGTAAGTAAGTAAGTAAGTAAGTAAGTAAGTAAGTAAGTAAGTAAGTAAGTAAGTAAGTAAGTAAGTAAGTAAGTAAGTAAGTAAGTAAGTAAGTAAGTAAGTAAGTAAGTAAGTAAGTAAGTAAGTAAGTAAGTAAGTAAGTAAGTAAGTAAGTAAGTAAGTAAGTAAGTAAGTAAGTAAGTAAGTAAGTAAGTAAGTAAGTAAGTAAGTAAGTAAGTAAGTAAGTAAGTAAGTAAGTAAGTAAGTAAGTAAGTAAGTAAGTAAGTAAGTAAGTAAGTAAGTAAGTAAGTAAGTAAGTAAGTAAGTAAGTAAGTAAGTAAGTAAGTAAGTAAGTAAGTAAGTAAGTAAGTAAGTAAGTAAGTAAGTAAGTAAGTAAGTAAGTAAGTAAGTAAGTAAGTAAGTAAGTAAGTAAGTAAGTAAGTAAGTAAGTAAGTAAGTAAGTAAGTAAGTAAGTAAGTAAGTAAGTAAGTAAGTAAGTAAGTAAGTAAGTAAGTAAGTAAGTAAGTAAGTAAGTAAGTAAGTAAGTAAGTAAGTAAGTAAGTAAGTAAGTAAGTAAGTAAGTAAGTAAGTAAGTAAGTAAGTAAGTAAGTAAGTAAGTAAGTAAGTAAGTAAGTAAGTAAGTAAGTAAGTAAGTAAGTAAGTAAGTAAGTAAGTAAGTAAGTAAGTAAGTAAGTAAGTAAGTAAGTAAGTAAGTAAGTAAGTAAGTAAGTAAGTAAGTAAGTAAGTAAGTAAGTAAGTAAGTAAGTAAGTAAGTAAGTAAGTAAGTAAGTAAGTAAGTAAGTAAGTAAGTAAGTAAGTAAGTAAGTAAGTAAGTAAGTAAGTAAGTAAGTAAGTAAGTAAGTAAGTAAGTAAGTAAGTAAGTAAGTAAGTAAGTAAGTAAGTAAGTAAGTAAGTAAGTAAGTAAGTAAGTAAGTAAGTAAGTAAGTAAGTAAGTAAGTAAGTAAGTAAGTAAGTAAGTAAGTAAGTAAGTAAGTAAGTAAGTAAGTAAGTAAGTAAGTAAGTAAGTAAGTAAGTAAGTAAGTAAGTAAGTAAGTAAGTAAGTAAGTAAGTAAGTAAGTAAGTAAGTAAGTAAGTAAGTAAGTAAGTAAGTAAGTAAGTAAGTAAGTAAGTAAGTAAGTAAGTAAGTAAGTAAGTAAGTAAGTAAGTAAGTAAGTAAGTAAGTAAGTAAGTAAGTAAGTAAGTAAGTAAGTAAGTAAGTAAGTAAGTAAGTAAGTAAGTAAGTAAGTAAGTAAGTAAGTAAGTAAGTAAGTAAGTAAGTAAGTAAGTAAGTAAGTAAGTAAGTAAGTAAGTAAGTAAGTAAGTAAGTAAGTAAGTAAGTAAGTAAGTAAGTAAGTAAGTAAGTAAGTAAGTAAGTAAGTAAGTAAGTAAGTAAGTAAGTAAGTAAGTAAGTAAGTAAGTAAGTAAGTAAGTAAGTAAGTAAGTAAGTAAGTAAGTAAGTAAGTAAGTAAGTAAGTAAGTAAGTAAGTAAGTAAGTAAGTAAGTAAGTAAGTAAGTAAGTAAGTAAGTAAGTAAGTAAGTAAGTAAGTAAGTAAGTAAGTAAGTAAGTAAGTAAGTAAGTAAGTAAGTAAGTAAGTAAGTAAGTAAGTAAGTAAGTAAGTAAGTAAGTAAGTAAGTAAGTAAGTAAGTAAGTAAGTAAGTAAGTAAGTAAGTAAGTAAGTAAGTAAGTAAGTAAGTAAGTAAGTAAGTAAGTAAGTAAGTAAGTAAGTAAGTAAGTAAGTAAGTAAGTAAGTAAGTAAGTAAGTAAGTAAGTAAGTAAGTAAGTAAGTAAGTAAGTAAGTAAGTAAGTAAGTAAGTAAGTAAGTAAGTAAGTAAGTAAGTAAGTAAGTAAGTAAGTAAGTAAGTAAGTAAGTAAGTAAGTAAGTAAGTAAGTAAGTAAGTAAGTAAGTAAGTAAGTAAGTAAGTAAGTAAGTAAGTAAGTAAGTAAGTAAGTAAGTAAGTAAGTAAGTAAGTAAGTAAGTAAGTAAGTAAGTAAGTAAGTAAGTAAGTAAGTAAGTAAGTAAGTAAGTAAGTAAGTAAGTAAGTAAGTAAGTAAGTAAGTAAGTAAGTAAGTAAGTAAGTAAGTAAGTAAGTAAGTAAGTAAGTAAGTAAGTAAGTAAGTAAGTAAGTAAGTAAGTAAGTAAGTAAGTAAGTAAGTAAGTAAGTAAGTAAGTAAGTAAGTAAGTAAGTAAGTAAGTAAGTAAGTAAGTAAGTAAGTAAGTAAGTAAGTAAGTAAGTAAGTAAGTAAGTAAGTAAGTAAGTAAGTAAGTAAGTAAGTAAGTAAGTAAGTAAGTAAGTAAGTAAGTAAGTAAGTAAGTAAGTAAGTAAGTAAGTAAGTAAGTAAGTAAGTAAGTAAGTAAGTAAGTAAGTAAGTAAGTAAGTAAGTAAGTAAGTAAGTAAGTAAGTAAGTAAGTAAGTAAGTAAGTAAGTAAGTAAGTAAGTAAGTAAGTAAGTAAGTAAGTAAGTAAGTAAGTAAGTAAGTAAGTAAGTAAGTAAGTAAGTAAGTAAGTAAGTAAGTAAGTAAGTAAGTAAGTAAGTAAGTAAGTAAGTAAGTAAGTAAGTAAGTAAGTAAGTAAGTAAGTAAGTAAGTAAGTAAGTAAGTAAGTAAGTAAGTAAGTAAGTAAGTAAGTAAGTAAGTAAGTAAGTAAGTAAGTAAGTAAGTAAGTAAGTAAGTAAGTAAGTAAGTAAGTAAGTAAGTAAGTAAGTAAG
>CM060962.1:140978297-141198297 GCA_030765045.1 Tenodera sinensis
TTATTTTCGTGTTTCAACAAGCATAAAATGCACTCTGAAAATTTGCAGGCCCGATATCAGAATCTTAAACCAGTAAGAGGTACTTTAAAATTACACTCCTTCATTCCTTTCTCAAAAACTGAAGCTTTAGTGTAACAATTTTCTTTTGAAGGAGATAGACGAGTAGAAATTTAAAGTTTTGTGTTGTTAATGTTGTTAAACATTAGTTTAAAACGCATATTTTAAAAACATTTTGAAGATGCTAATAGTGTGCATATAATAGTGTCAGCTAGCAATGTTCTCCTTACTGTACTGTTGGAACATTCATGGGACCTCAAGCAGTCAACAGTCACTGGAATGGAAGGTGTCAATTGTGCGAGGTTACGGTAGCCATCACTGCTGCCACACGAGTCCGCTGCACTGATTTGTAAGTAATTTAATTACAATTGAACTATTAGAGACTCCATTCTGATTTTGTCTGATAATATTAAGTAAACTACAGGGTATTTTTTTTTTTTTTTTCCCAGATTTTTAAAGGCCAAGTTTATTTTATATCTAACTTTAAAAATTAAATTGTATAAAATATAATATTAATAATAATTAATAAAATTTTCTAATAAATACCTCAAAAGACTGCAATTTATCTTTAATTTGAGCCAAAGATCAAGTAATTTGTTTGATTACAATCGGGGGTATGATTGATCAAAGGGTGAGGAGCGCACGATTTTTGGGACATTTCAAAAATTAATATCTGCCAAAATAATTTTTTTTTTTATGAAACGAAGAAACATGGTTCAAATGTATTTTGTTCCAAAACAGCTAAAAAAATTTTCAAGAAAATCTGAGATTTGTACCATATTTTGTGTGGTTTGACGTGGAATGACTCAGGTGCTATGTAAAATTGCAAATCATTCCAGGGAGCAGTTGTGGTGCTCATGGTGTTGAAAATGGGAGAAAAAAAAAAAAAAAATGGAGTATCGTGCAGTGATAAAGTTCTTCATAAAAGAAGGTTCAACACAGACCAAAATGTATATGCAATTTGTAAATTTGTGTGGCAACTTTTCACCTTCAGTTTCCACTGCAAAGAAATGGGCAGACAAGTTTGAGCATGGCCATTAAATCATCCAAGGGGATCCACACGAAAGACATCCAAAAACTGCAACCACACCAGAAATCATCAAAAAAGTGCATGTATGATTTTGGAAGATCGACGTACAAAGGTGCATGCAATTGCTAATGCTCTAAGGATATCAAAGGAATGTGTTGGTCACATCTTGCTCCAGAAATTGAACATGAAAAAGCTTTGCGCAAGATGGTGTATCAGGGTTGCCAACCCGTACGATAATTATGGTGGTATACGATAATTTGAATGTATGCACTCATGGTTGTCAACCCGTATGATAATTATGGGGGTGTATGATAATTTCAATACCGGCAAAATATCATTTTCACTGGTTTGTCACACTAGCGAAATGACTTAATTACAAATAGCGACACCACTTTTGCCTTCATGACCTGTCTCCACCCCTTCAAGGCAACCATTTCATATCCTACTAATCCTTCTATCCTTTATGCTTTTGTTGCCAGTATGCCCAGATCTGGTAATCTCAGTGAAGAAGGCACTGTTCAGAAAATTGATGATCAATGGAGAAAACTCGGAATACGTGATATTCCGTGTGAAATAAAGAACATGCCTGAACCTGGCAGTTTCTGGAGTGCTGTTAAACACATGTGTCACCTTGGTGGAAATACTGATTTCAAAGAACTGGCGGAGGTTGCATTATCAGTGATTTCATTGCCCCACAGAAACACTTCTTGTGAAAGAGGTTTTTCCAAACTAGGCTTAATAAAAACCAAAATTAGAAACAGATTGGCACTAGATAAGGTAAATTGACTATTTGGTCGTCTCAGCTTATGAAAGAATGTGGTGGGTCCGAAAATCTGCAAGCAAGATGTTAAAGTTTTTCTCAACAATAAATCTGTATAATGTTACAGCAGTTGAGGAAGATGAACTCTCAGATGAATAGTGCAAGAAACATAAATACTAAATTGTAATACTGATTGAGGTTGTCAATTTTGTAAGTGGATACCATAAACATCAATAATATTACATTTTCATAAGTGTTATGCTGATACATTTATTGTTGTAGCATTTTGTTGCTGATGTACGATAATTTTGAATCCAAATCTATAATTTTGAGTGGTTGGTACGATAATTTTACTTTTAGACGCTGGCAACCCCTTGGGGATCACAGACACATTTGCACAATACATTCCAGAAAGTGCTTGTCACGTTTTAAGAAAAAAAAGGTGACTGTTTGCATCAGTATGTGACAATGGATGACACATGGATTCATGCATCTCTGTACGCTGTTCTTCCAAAATCATCTTATGCACTTTTTCGATTATTTATGGTGTGGTTGCAGTTTTTGGATTTCCTTTGCAGGGATCATCTTGAAGGCTTTCACAGTGATGTTAAAACTCAGCCTTGCATTTCTTCATGGTGGAAATTGAAGATGAGTTACCTTATATTTACAGGCTGCAAATGAATTTTTGTCAATGTTAAATCTTCTTTTACAAAGAATTTTATCACCTCTGCCCATGAGAAAATCCTATCAAATCAATCCAAAAGATTTTTCTGCAGAACATCATCCCATCTATCTCACCTCACAGGTTAAGCCCCAATGCGGGTTGATACTGTGGTATCGACACCCAAACGGGGCTGACCCCATTCCACCAGGACATCATCTGGTGTTTGGCACTAAACAATACATGGTTTTTTTCCCATTTTCAACACCATGCACACCACAATTGCTTCAAATGACTGCCTACAGTCAATTGCTGCTTGGAATGCCTAGCAATTTTACGTGACATCTTCTAATACATGTACCAAAATAAGGGGGAAATATTACAGGAGTGATCTGGGTAAGGTAGAGAACTTATCAGCCCGCACTCATATGTATAAAAGCACCTGTTGCCACTCACTTGGATAGGTCACCTGGTAACATTGACTATAGTGAAATACAGAGCTTTATTTTTATGTCAGATCCATCACACAGCAATTTTCCACTTGGCTATTACACACACTTCGGCCAGCTGCACTAATGCTAAAACTCCCCTTGTTAAACATCTATTCAAGCTTTATCTCTTACATATTGTTGAAACATAATGTACAAACCTTACCTTATATGAGGTATTGAAAATGTTCTCCCGCAGTTAAACAGGCATCATAGTGAGAAAACACATTCCAATTCACAGGATTTAGTTCGACCACTGAAATGTTTAACTTGTTTTGTAAACTTTATCCTTCAAGAGAGGTAGAATTAGAACTGAAAAACTCAATGCTACAGCTGGGCTCTAAACCACAGACCATCTGCTTAACAGGTGGGTGCGGTTAGAGCAGTTTTTCAGTTCTGATTCTACCTCTCAAACATTGCCCACACACAGCTTGTGTGTTTAAAAACACCAACAGTAGTGGTTACCAATTGAAAGGGACCCTGCACCTCTATGTCCGCTGTGTGACAACCTTTTGTCAGTTTGTTACGTGCTGCTAGAGTGTTGCTCTCTAGCGCACCTTCGGGATTCTCTGCAGCTGCCTGCCAGACTTGCAGAGGTCTTAGCGGACAACAAAACAGCAGTTGATAGAGTTTTTAAGTTTTTAGCGGAGTGCAATATCAATTTGAGGATTTAAAAGTTTAGTTATCTCTTTATGCTTTTTGACATATTTATCACCTTGTTTCATATCTGGCTATTGCCACTGTTTTTTACTTTTTGTGTATATTTTTCTTGTTGCTAGTATTTTTATTTTTGAGTGAAATTTATATCTGGCTATTACCAGGAATCTTTTAAGGGCACTGATGACCTAGAAGTTGAGTGCCCTTAAACCCACAAAACCAAACCAACAGTAATCCAATAGATGGTAGTTTTCAGGCTTGTAGGCCGTGGTCCAGTCGATGAATTATCTACCATCTATTGGATTAATGCCAGCCATAAAAGCCTAAACATGTATATCATACCAACAGTAAGTTTGTTGGCAAAAATAAGTAATAACTTATCCTTCAAACACTGTTAAGTTGGGGAACCAGAGGGCCATACACTAGCACTAATTATTGTATCTTCAAACACTTCACTAAATTTATTCATGGAAATCACTGCCATATGAGCTGTTACCAAATCTTGTTGAAACTATTCATGTGTTTTCTCTACTTATGTCCACTGGTGTGAGAATGGAGTAAAAATGTTGTAATGTTACCTCTCAGCACTGACGGTTTTTTCTAAGAAGATCGGACTAATTGTTGTTTTTGCATTAACAGCCCCCAGAACTCTGAATTTCCTATTATAGTGAGGGCTTCATTAATGTGTTTCAGATTTTCAGAACACTAATAGTGAGTATTCTGAGTGTTCACATGGCCATTGAGATTAAACCATGCCTCAAGAAAAAGAAAGCCAGCTGAGGATCAGTTGATCCTATGTCACTAACAAAAGAAACCATTTCCAGTAATATGCTCTTGCTGCAGAGTTACCTTGTTTCAAACAAGGACCTCGTACAAACCTGTAGGGATTCAGCTTCAGTAATTTTGTTGCTCTATGGGCAGAAAAAACTGAAATTCCTACTTGTGCTTACTTTGGTAGTGCATTTATTGGTGTTTGCTCAAGATTTACGCCTATTTCATGTAAATTTTTCTCTGTTAGAAGAGAATGTTTCCACTCATGTTTATTGTTCACCACAGAACTTGTGCTTATGAATTTTTTGACAGTGTTGTGAATTGCTTTCTGGATGGAGGCAATTGACCAGGAAACTGATGAATACATTCTACATGAACATAGTGCGTTTGTTTGTGTTCACTTAAGATTCACGTCTATTTCATGTCAATTTTTCTCTGTTAGAAGGGTATCTTTCTGCTCAGGTTTTTTGTTCACCACAGAACCTGTGCTTATGAATTTTTTGAGTGTTGTGAATTGCTTTCCGGATGGAGGAAATTGACCAGGAAACTGATGAATACATTCTGCATGAACATGTCGAGCAGATTCGTATGTAAAATAACTTTAAACATAAAAATGTGCAACTCTAAATTTAACTGTGTAACCATTTTTGTGTAAGAATGAACACTAAACATGTTAGCCAAGGTGAGGGGAGAGGTAGTGATACCACTGAGTGGAAAATAATGTTGTTGTTGTTGTTTTCTAGTGCCTTGCATCTGGCAATGAAGCCATTAGCATTCGTGCTTTTCAATACTTTTGAACTGTAGTTTCTTCTGATCTTAATGCTTCACAGGTCTTCAAGTGGTCTTCATTCATTTCTGCTGGATCGTTACACAGGACACATATTGGTGAGGCTGAGATACCCATTCTGTAGAGATGACTTGCCAAGCAGTCGTGATTTGTCAATAGTCGGAAGGCTGCAACCGCTGTTTTCCGTGGTCTCTGGGGGATTATATCTGGGTTGGAAAGTAGTGTAATCCATTTTTTATCTTTGGCATTTGTTTCTATTTCTTGTAGGTATGAATGAGAAAATTTTTTAATGATCAAGCGTTTTATTGAGGAATATGAGAAATTGAATTTAGACTTTTGTTTTATTGTTGTGCCTTTCTTTGCAAGTGAGTCTGCAGCTTCGTTTCCCATGACTCCACAGTGTGCTGGAATCCATTGGAGATGAACAGTCTTATTAACTTTTTGGAGTTGTGTTAACATTTTGTAGCATTCTCTAATTTTTGTTGACTTCTTTGTAGTATTTGAACATATTCCCTGAATTGCAGCTTTAGAATCTGAAAGAATTACTGCCTTGTTAAATTTATTTAAGGGAAGATTTAATAATTGTCGGAGAGCAATGTATATAGCCTCTATTTCTCCATCATAATTTGTCGTGTCTCTGCCAACAGAATGATAAAAGGAAAAATGTGAATACGTAACTCCAGCTCCAGTAAGGTTTTCCTTGGAGGATCCATCAGTATATATGTGCAGCCATTCTTCTGTGGGATACCTAGTATTGATTGTTTCCAGAGCTAGAAGTTTTTGTATTTCTTTTGGTGTGTCTGATTTACTTATTTCCACTATTAGTTCCAAATTGAAGGTAGGTTGCAATAATTCCAATGGATTTTCTCTTATAAGTAGATTTTCTCTGGTGTTAGGAATGTTCAATTTGAATTTAATCTGTGTTACCTTTTCTAGGAAACTACTATGAGTTTTAAGGATTGAAGGGGGGAGGTTCTCTTCTGTCCATTTAGAGTTTGGCAGTCGTAACATTTTCTCGTGTTGGAGCAATGCTTGTTCCTCTATTTTTGTTGTTACTGATGGGGTCCGTGTTATGGCAAGCATGGCATCAATAGGTGTGGATTTAACTGCTCCAGTGATTAGGCGAAGAGCCTGATTTTGTATTTGTTCAAGTTTATTGATGTTAGCATTTGCTGCTGTTATTAAAGCTTCAGAACAGTACAAGACGTTTGGTTTAACATACATTTTGTATGTTGTGTTAAGGACTCTCCTTGAGCAGCCCCATTTAGCACCAGCTAACCTTTTCAGGATTTGCAGTTTCTTTTCAACCTTTTCTGAGATGTTTGTTATATGTTTTTTCCAACTTAGCTTTCTGTCGAAAGTGATGCCTAAGTATTTGGCATCATCAACTGCTTTGAGTGGTTTACCATTATAATTTATGTTAATATTAACTGGTTTGTATTTTAGTGTAAATAATTCATAATTTGTTTTTTCCACATTGATAGTCATGAGGTTTTTGGAGCTCCATTCATGTACTTTGTTTAGGGCTGTTTCTATTCTGTCTTTAATTAATTCAGGTTTTTTTGGAGAGCCTGAAGTCCAAATGACTACATCATCAGCAAATAAAGCAATTTTGGTTTCTAAAGTTTTTATTATTGATGGAAGGTCATTTATATATATGTTAAAGAGTGTTGTGCTCAGAACAGCACCTTGTGGAAGTCCTCTGTGTGTTTGTTTATATTTGGAAATGTATGTATTATATTTTGTGGCACAAAATCTTTGTGAAATAAACTGAGTTATCCATTTAAGCATGTTACTTTTCACACCTATTGATTTAAAATCGGGATGATAATGGCTTTTTTCCAGTCAGAAGGTACAGTCATTCTCCAACACGTGTTATACAGTTTAAGTAGGATTTCTTTCCCTTTCCTGCCAAGGTGTTTGATAAACTCTGGGTGGATCTTGTCAGGTCCTGGAGATTTTTTGTTCTATAATTGTTCTATTGCTAAACCCAGTTCTGTGTCGCTAAAATCCTGAATAAAAATATCATTTTGTATACCTTTTGGCTTATTAGTTTCTCTGATAGTTTTTTGGATAGCCTTATCTTGTTTTTTACACGCTTGGGGTATTCTTTGTGACTGAGCATAAAACTTGTTAAGGGATTCTGCTATTTCCCTATCTGTAGTTAAGTTTTTGTTATTATGTTTTAATGGTTTAGTTGTATTTTTTGATAATTTTGTTTTATTAAGGAATTGGTATATTTTATTTCCGTCTTTCCTATAGTCCATATGTTCTACAAAATTTGTGAAACTGGCCCTCTTTGCTGTAATTAATTCTTTCTTAAAAATGGCTGCTTTTCTTCTCCAGTTTTGTACATCTTCTGGACACTTGGTTCTTTCGGCTTTGACTCTTGCTATATTTCTTTCATGTTTTAACTTAGATAAAGATGGAGACCAAAAGTAGCTATATTTCTTTAACTTTCCTTTGGGGATATGTGTTTTGGCTGCTGTCAATAATATTTCACAAATTTTTTTATTCATTTCATCTGTTGACTTGAACTCTGATTCTAACAGTATATTACACTTCCCTTCTATCTCATTTTGGAAACTGGACCAATCTGCTTTTTTAAAATTCCAAGAAGTTTTAATTTTTGGTTTGTTACTTTTATTTATTAGACCTCTTATGGAGTTTATGGTGATTCTGTGGCCTGAACCTGGGTCTTCTATTATTTCTCTTTTTGTATTGTCAGTTATGTCAGATGACACCATCAGAAGATCAGGATTTGTACCTGAACCATTATAATGAAGGTAAGTGGGTGGATCATTTGGATTAAATATTAATTCCATTGTTGATGAGTTTAATAGGTCTTCTATGACTCTCCCTGCTGAATTTATATCTCTGTAGCCCCACCTAGGAGCAAAATGGGCAGAACACTTTAAAGAATTGTTAAATGACATAACTGAAGAGGACAGAGAAGAAGTAGAGGAAGAGGGGAGGAATGAGAACAGAGACAGGATAGAAGGGAATACCGACCCACCTACATTAGAGGAAATTGGAGTAATTGTGGAAAGAATGAAGAACAATAAAGCACCAGGAGAAGATAACATAACGGTGGAGCTGGTGAAATATGGTGGGGAACCCCTAAGACATGTATTATACGGCATAATTACAAAGATCTGGGAGAAGGAGGAAATGCCACTAAACTGGAACACTGGGATAATTTGTCCAATTTTTAAGAAAGGGGACAAATTGGAATGTAATAACTACAGAGGTATAACTCTGTTGAATATAGTGTATAAAATATTATCAACAATAATTAATGAAAGAACTAAGCAAATCACAGAGATAATAATAGGAGAATACCAGTGTGGATTTTGACCTAATAAAGGAACTACAGACCAACTATTCACCATGAGACAAATTTTGGAGAAGCATTATGAATATGGAATAGATCTTCATATACTGTTCGTGGACTTTCAACAGGCATTTGATAGTGTCAATAGGAGGAAACTGTATGAGGCTATGAAGGCAATGGGCATACCAAATAAATTAGTCAGATTAATATGGATGACTATGAATAATACGAAAGCTAGAGTAAAAATTGATAGTAAATTAAGTGATAGCTTCCAGTTCAATAAAGGGGTAAAGCAAGGAGATGGATTATCCACTACATTATTTATATTGGCTCTGCATCATGTTATAGCAGAGATAGATCAGAGAGGCACTATATTTAACAAGATGAGTCAGATATGTGCCTATGCAGATGATATTGCTATTGTAGCCAGATCTAAAAATAAAATAATAGAAGTGTATGAGAAATTACAGGAAAACTCAGAGAGAATCGGATTAAGAGTTAACACGCAGAAAACAAAATACATATCAGGAGGGAGTAGGAAGCTACAGGATTTGAGAATTGGTGATCAAATATTCCAAGGAACAGAGAAGTTTTGTTACCTGGGCAATATAATAGATAATGAAGCCAAAATGAGCATTACTATAAAGGACCGTATACAAGCAGGGAATAAAGCATACTTTGCAAATTTAAAATTGTTAAAAAATAAAATACTAACTAGGAAAGATAAAACCCTGATATATAAAACATTGATAAGACCAGTAGGTACATATGGGGCAGAGACCTGG
The DNA here is from genome assembly GCA_030765045.1 of Tenodera sinensis. NCBI lineage: Eukaryota > Metazoa > Arthropoda > Insecta > Mantodea > Mantidae > Tenodera > Tenodera sinensis. The sequence continues at coordinate 140,987,628 of CM060962.1, forward strand.
ACACTGACAAGGTCTGACCAAGAGAAATTAAGAAAATTTGAACGCAAGATAATAAGGAGAATATATGGCCCTGTAGTAGAACAAGGTGTGTGGAGGATACGTTATAATGAGGAAATCAACCAACTTATAAAAGGAGAGGATATAGTACGCTTTATTAAAGCACTAAGGCTACAATGGATGGGACATCTGGAACGAATGCAGACGAATAGAATACCTTTAAGAGTGTTTAAAGCAAGACTATACTCAACAAGGAAGAAAGGAAGACCCAGGATGAGATGGATTGATGGAGTGATTGATGATTTGAACACTATGAAGGTGAAAGGATGGAGAGAAAAAATTAAGGACAGAAAAGCATGGAGGCTGATTGTGAAGGAGGCCAAGGCCCACATAGGGCTGTAGTGCCGGATAGTAAGTAAGTATGAATGAATGAATTTTATTTGTACCAATTCTTTTACATAACTTTTACAATTATCCTACTCTAACCTAAACTACATACAATTTTTACATAACCTTATTGCTACCTTGGTTTGCATGGCACCCAGGCCATTTGCCTCCCAGGTAGCTCTGATCAATCTATTCCATCTTATATTAATTAATTGTCCCTCTCCCCCACTCTGCCTTCTTCATTTACACTCTTTACTTTTCTTGCCCATTTTTCTCTTACTTTCTTCAAAAACTCACCTATACTTCTAACCTTCCTTTCCTCTTTCACTGTTAACATTTTTATGGCTACCATTTTCCCCTCTATTTTTTCCCATTTTTTCTCCCAAACCTTTTTCCTCCATAATGCTAATTCCTTACATTCTGTCAAATAATGTTCTATACTTTCTTTCTCACCGCACATTTCACATATTCCTATTTTACCGCTTCTTGTCCCTCTTAAAAATATTGCTCCTGTTCTCATCCACGCTAGTCCTTCTTTTTCCTGTCTGTTACAATAATCCACATATGGTTCTCGCCCCCATCCTCTTTTTATTTGCTTGTAGAATTGTAATGATTTCTTGTTTTCTAAACTTCCCCATATCTCTTGCCTTTCTATGTCTTCTACCCTACACTTTACTAGTTTATCTACATTACTTTCATTTCTTTCTTCAAGTTTCCATATATCTCCCATTCCTATTTTCTCCATAATTTTTCCAACCCCTGCCCACCAACTGTTTTCATTCTCTAGATTTTTTTGTTGCTTCATACACAATTTTAAAATTTCTCCATCTTCTTTAACCAAACATTTATACCAAAATTTTATTATTCTCTCCATTATTATTCCTTTCCTTCTTGTTTTCCCAAGCTCTACCAAGGCCACTTCTCTTGGCGCCGATCTCGGTAGTCCCAATAATTCTTTGCAGAACATTCTATACATATGATCTACCTTCTTGTTTATATCTGTGGCCCCCCAGATCTCTACTGCATAAAGCATTTTTGATTCCACTACTGCCTCATACATCCTTTCCAGCCACTTGGTTGTCATCTCTAACTTGTATTTGCAAATTCTGACTCCTGACATTGCAGCTCTCCCTTTTGCTTCTATCTTTCTTCCATGTGCCTCCCACTCTCCTCTGTTATTTAGCCTCACTCCCAAGTATTCAAAATCTTTGACCACTTCTAATCTTTTCCCATTTAATACCCACCTCTCCTCTTTTCTCAATTTAAATCCCTTTTTGAAAACCATGACCTTGGAGTAAGTAAGTAAGTAAGCCCCACCTAGGGGAATGTGCATTAAAATCACCTATTAAAATACTTTTGGGTTCTATGGGAATAGAATTTAGATCTAGTGTATTGTCTGGAGGATTGTAGATACTGTAAATTCTATAGTGGTAGTTACTTTTCCATACTTCAATTTTAACTATTTCTGATTTATCTTGTTCTTCCATTGTTTTTTGGATTTGGATAGTAGCTTTCATATTTCTTTTAATTCCTGTAAGAATACCACTTGCTATTTGACGAGCCTTTGGAAGTATATGTGTAGTGTACTGATCCATTTCAAAGTATATTTCCTGTTCTTCTGATATATTGGCTTCTTGTACTGTGAAGACATCTATATCTTGGTCTTTTAATATTTTCATTAGCTCTTGTTTTTTAGGCTGGGACATGCCTCCTGCATTCCATTGTAGAATTCTTAAAGTATTGGAATTGTGATGAAATTTGCCTAAAGATGTCCCCACCCGGAGATCCGATTGGGGGACAGTTTTAACTCCGGAATGTTTATCTTTAGGACTCATATTCATGTATGTGGCTTTCATGTAACTGTTTTCTTAACGGGCACCAGTTTTACAATGTGGCAGTTACATCACCCAACTTAAACCCCCATTTTGCAAGGGGGACCACACCTATCGTTGGTCAACGGGTCCATCAGACCTAGCCGGGAGGACTAAATAGGTGGTATTTAGATCCACCGACCTTCCCATCATGTGCCTCTGAGGGACGCTGTTGTACTGTGATAGGCCAGCACATATGTAAATGACATTTCCTCCATTTTAGATGAAACAGTTATACCGCTGTGATTCGGTCCCCAGAGCCTCATCTGTTAAAAGCAGGGTGCACCACGGGCAGGATGAGGATGGGAATTGGGTAGGAGAGGCTATAGGAGGCGCATCACTACCCCTTACTACCCCGTGGAAAATAATGTTTAACAAGGAGATTTCGGCAGTGCAGCCAACCAGCTGGCTGATCCATACTCAGTCAGTAAGAAAGTTTCTGCCTGACTGCCCTGTAAAAATAAAGCTCTATAGTGCTGCTTTTGGCTCCCTTTGCAAAATAACTTGTTTCTCTTTTTGTGTTTAAGATGAGATGTGCATGCATGCACAAATAGCAATAGTAATTTTGATCTCTAAATAATCCAGAAGAAAAAAACCATTACCTTTAGTACAGTAAAGTCATATTTAAAGAGCGTTTATTGTACTGTTTAAACCTATTGCATAGGAACACCTGCAATATTCCTGCTCGCACAGTGCAGCTGCAGTATTTAAGTGCATATAGAAATCTGAAAGTCATTACAGCTTACAGCATTTCAGTGTCACTTGAGTTATGTTGATCTTATTCAGTGGAATAATGGCTAATGATTACAGTTTGGAGGAGATAGCAGACATGCAGTTTGTTTACTGGGAAGCTAAAGACAGCATGTATGAAACTGCACAACTTTACAGAGGAAGATATTCTAACATACATCATTCATATCCCTCATCTTTTTGGTCAGTTTACCAGTGTCTAAGGGAAACTGGATTCCTGAAGGTATATCAACCAAACACCAGTGCAAGACAAACACATTGTACTATGGTATTTGTGCAACATGTGGTCAGAAGGTTTCAGGAGACCCTTTCTACTAGTATGCATACTATTCAGTGATGAGTGTTTTTTCACAAGGGATGGAATGGCATTCAACTAGAGACATGGCCATGTGTGGAGCCATGATAATCCTAGTGCCATTGTGTAGAGGAACAGTCAGTACATGTTTAACGTCAACATTTGAGTTTGTATAATGTCCAATTACCTTGTTGGTCCATATCTTCTTCTGCTTCGGCTAAATGGACACATGTATTACCAGTGATTGATTCATGTTCTATCTAGGTTTTTGAAAAGCATTCTTCTAGTCCTGCGATACCATTGTGGTTGCAGCTTGTGACTCCTGTCCACTTTGACAAGGATGTTAGAAACCATCTAAATAATGCATTTCCAGGACACTGGATTGGTAGTGTTGCTTGGCTGCCAAATTCTCTTGATCTCATTCCTCTAGATTATTTCTTACGGGTCTCATTAAGAGCCTTGTACACAATATCTCAATAAACTCGGAAGAGGAACTGCTCGCGAGAATAATGGCTGCCTGTGATGTAATCCGCGACACTCAAGGCATCTTCAATAGAATACAAGGTGCACTTCTTCGCTGTTCAATCTGTGCTTTGAAGTATGTCACTTTCAGCATTTCCTTTGAGCAGCTTTTTTCATGAAAGCATGAACAACTTGTTTGGTTTCCTTTACTTTTTCTTATAATTTTCAAGTTTCTTGCCCTCTGAGGATAAATAGGTACTTTTAATTTTCCTTGATCTTCCTTGTTTTTCCTTATTTTTCTAAATTTCTTCCATTCTGAGGATAGATAATAGCTTTAGTTTGCCTTTGCCTTCCTTGGTTTATATAATTTTTCTCCAGTCTAAGGATGAATAAGAAGTTTAATTTTCCTTTTATCTTCCTCAATGTCTGCAACTTTTCTCTGAACCAAGGTGTGAACAAAGAGTTTTCCTCCTAATTCTTCATCATATTCCTCCAATCTGAGAATAAATAAGAGCCTTTATTTTCCTTTATCTTCTGTGGCTCCTAAGATGTTCCTCCATGACCAGATGTGAATAAAGTGTTCTCCCTAATTTGTCCTTATCGTCTTCTAGTTCCCTGCACTCCAAGGGTAAATAAGAATGTTAATTTTCCATGGTCATGTGCTTCCATTTTCTCTAGCTCAAGGCTTCAATACATAGCCCCCACTGATTTCTTCTCTATCACTTTCTAGCTTCCTCTATTCCGAGGATAAAAAATTTTAATTTTCCTGGTACTTTGTTATAGTTTACACCTAGTTTTCTCCAGCTTGAGGTATGCATAAAAAGTTATTTTCTCAATTTCCTCTTGTCATTTCCTAATTTCCTCCAATCCGAGGTGTTATAACTAATATTTTCTATTCTTTTTTACTGTCCACAAAATGTCCTTCTCCACAAAATACTGAGCATGTGTGGTTTCCAGTGTTGTTCATTCTTTGATAGCTACATTTCTCCATCTCTGAGGGGGAATGGATAGAATAACCATTTTTTGGGCATTTTCCCCTAATATTGGAATATACCCACCTCGTACCGGTGCCTTACTGTTTATTGTTTTAGGTGGTATGGAACTCGCCTGTTTCCAAGAACTATATTATAATTAATATTCCTTCAAAAGCAATCTACCCTGATTTTTACTGAAAAGATGGTGGCTGTACTAAAGAATTACTTGCGCATTAAGAGTAAAATTTGGGACACACTTGCTTCACTTACTCTGCTATTATACAGAACATGTTTCAGAAGCTTTTGCTTCTGTCTTCTGCCATAGGTTGACTATACTAAGTGATGATGTATGTAAACTCAAAAGCTCATATATATTTCAATGTTCTATGTCAAACTGCATTTAAATTATGAATATACTTCTTAACAATAAATCATCTTTTGATATGCTAATGTGAAATGGCCCTTGGAACCTACAGTTTATTGTATCTCTCCTAAATTTTTAATTTGAGCTCAGTGTATAGATATAAAGAAATTGTCATACTGCCATTGCTCAGATTTATAATCGCTGAGGAGCAAGTTGAGACAGAATTTTAGACAAAGACGGCATATACATTTACACTCTTACTTGCACTGCTACCATTAGGGGTTTGATCGAAAGGTTGATGGACTGTCAGTGGCAGATACTTCATTCTCGGTGTTGGTGTCTTCAAGGTTGATTAAAATCAATAGATGGCCTCGTCAATTAATCCATCTTTCTCCCAATAAAAATGTTTCTCCTTTTCCACACTTTCACATGGTTTTTTTCTAATTTTCTCGTGTCACCTTTGATAGCACATTTTCAAGGAGTTATTATATCATGGGGCTTGAATGTTATATTATGCTTAGCATCTTTCTTTACCTGTGTCCAAATCAACTCAGTTGCATTGGAATTGAGGAAGATGCACTACTGTATGCCCTGCTAACTCCGCGATGCCATCAATTGCATTGGAATTGAGGAGGAAAATGCACTACTGTATGCCCTGCTAACTCCGTGATACTGTCAATTTCATATTTTCTACATTGGTCTCTAACACGTTTCGAGTTGACTCCAACTCATTCTCAAAGCTATACAAACAAATTAATTACTATAGCTACTGATACTCATTTTAATCACCAATCTCTGAAAACAAAAACCCATAATTACCTCCTATTGGAGGTATTTCAAAATTCGCAATATGGTTCCTGTTTTTTAAAATAAATATCTTTTCCCAAACCTTTAACTCTATAGGTCCACTTAATTGTTTTAATAATTTAACCTCTGGAGTAATTTCATGATTAAATGACATAAAATGATCTGCCACAGCTGATTTATCAGTTTGTTTATATTTAATATTTCTGTACTCAGGGGTCTCTGTCTAGGGGATATGTGAATGGCAACCACAAGGTACCCAAGCTGAGCAGAACATTACTTCACTTACTGGTGTTTTGCTCCTCACTGTAACTTTTCTATCTGACCTTACCTTGGTCATCTCTTGTTCTCTTCCGACCCCGATGCTATTAGGGTTCCTGAGGACTAGGGAGTTTTTATTTTTCCAACCTCTCCATTTCTCTAATTTCTCTATAAAACCTTAACCCCTAACATGCTGACCTGTCATGGCATGTAATACGTCTTCTGATTGGTAATCAGAGGATATGGTCTGTGAATTTATTTTGATAACTCTCCCGGTCAGGTCGGTGAGACCCGTAAACCAATGACAGGTGTGGTCCTCCAGACATTCTGGGGGTTGTGAGAGAGCGATGTGACCGCCAAAACATAAAAATATGGTGCTGTCTAAAAAACGGTTACTATTATTGCTATTGCTCTCTTCAATATCAAATTATGAAATATGACTCGAGGGGTAAAATGTTCCGGAGTTAAAATAGTCCCCCATTCGGATCTCCAGACAGGGACTACTTCTCGACAACCAAAACATTATATTAATAGAAGATCTAACATCAGACTTCTACAATGGAATGCGGGTGGTCTCACACAAACAAAAAGAGTTGTTGTTGTTAGCTAATGCTGGATTTCTGACAATGAAGGCATTAATCCTCTTGCTCTCCAATATTTTTCACTGATGGATGGGCATTAGAAGTGGCCGGGCATATTTGAAGGTGGTCTCGATCCATTTCCTCTTGCAGATCACATAGAGGACAGAGTGGTGAAGAATATATCCCAATTCTGTCATGTCCTGTAATCAACCTGAAGGTTGCAACTGCTGTTTTTCGAGGATACTCAGGAATTACTGTTTGAATGTTTGGTAGTTCCCATCTTTTATTTTTTGATTTTTCATAGTAATACTTTTCAATAATTTTTTTGAATTCAGAGTTGACTAATCATTTAGCTGCATAAAATGGTAGATTAACTAGATTTCTGCACATTGCCGGTACCCTTTTTTGCAAGAAAATCAGCTTTCTCATTACCACTCAGTCCACAGTGAGCTGGTATCCATTGGAAGACTAGGTGTTTTTGAAGTGCTGTTAGATGGGTAAGGATTTTCCAACATTCTATAATTGTTTGGTTTTTTGCTGACAACTTGGAAGTAATTGCTATAATTGCTGCCCTGGAATATGAGAGAATAACTGCTTGCTGAAAATGTGAAATTCCATACAAAAGATTTTGTAGGGCCATTCGAATTGCTTCAATTTCTCCATCAAAGTTAGTAGTTCCATAACTTAAAGATTTGTAATAGGAAAAGAGGTGACATGTGACTCCAGCACCTGCTCCATCTTGGTTTGATATTAATGATCCATCAGTATAAATATGGAGCCATTCGTGTTCTGGAAATCTAGTATGGATTGTCTCTAATGCCAATAATTTTAGAACACTAGTTGGAGTATCACTTTTCTTAACTTCTTCTATCAGGTGTAACTAATATGTGATGTCTAATATTTGTGTCGGATTGACTTTAGATATGAAGTTTTCCTTTGAATTAGGAAGGTATACATTCTTCTTGATGTCTTGAATTTTGGAAAGAAAGCTCTCCTGAGTCTTTAGTGTATGTGTAAAATTTCTCTTGTGCCATGTATTGAATGGGAGTGTGATCAACTTTTCGTGTTGAATAAGAGCAGCTTTTTCTATTTCATATTCAATGGGGTATTGGTTGGTTAGTATTTCCATAGCTGCTATTGGTGTGGTTTTGACAGCACCTGTAATTAATTTCAGACTTTGGTTTTGAAAGATTTGAATTTTTTTTGTGTTTGCTGTTACAAGAACTTCGCTGCAGTAAGTAAATAATGGCTTTATATATACATTGTATGTTGTGTTAAGAGTTGCTCTGGAACATCCCCACTTCATTCCTGTTAGATGTTTTAACAGTGAAAGGCGCCTCTCTGCTCTTTGTATTACATTTTCTATTTGTTTGGTCCATGTAACTTTAATATCAAATGTAACTCCCAAATACTTTGCTTCCTTTGTTTCTGGTTATTGTTGATCCTCAAAATTTAGTTTTATTTTTAGTGGCTTTTTTCTTAGTGAAAAGATTTGGTAGTTTGATTTTGTTGTATTAACAGTCATTAAATTTTCTTTGGTCCATCTTTGTAATTTGGTTAAGGATTGTTGCATGGTTTTTTCTAGTTCTGTACTTTTGCTTTTTGGTTTTGAAGTCCACATTACTAAGTCATCAGCAAATAGTGCACACTTCACACCTGATTCTTGTATTTGTTGTGGCAGATTGTTAATAAATATATTAAAAAGTGTTGTGCTGAGCACTGCGCCTTGTGGTAAGCCACGGTGTACTTGTTTGTATTTAGATATGTTTCTTCCATATCTGGTTGCAATAAAGCGTTGTGTTAGGAAATGACATAGCCATGAAAACATTGGACCTTGTATCCCTATTTTTTTTACTTTCTTTAGTAGTTTTGTTCGGCATATAGAATCATATGCACTTTGGAAATCAATAAAAACTGATAAATTATCTTCTTTTCTATTGAAGGAGTCTTTGATTTCTTGACATTCAGTATAACTTGATTTTTTATTTTTTATCGTTAAACGTAATGTTAACCACTATGCTATATAAACATGCTGATCTGTCATGGCATGTGTACGTCCTCTGATTGGTAATCAGAGGATATGATCGGTGAATTTATTTGGATAATTCTCCCGGTCAGGTCGTTGAGACCCGTAAACCAACAACAGGTGTGGTCCTCCAGACATTCTGGGGGTTGTGAGAGAGCGATAGCAAATCTAACAAATGATCAACTTAAATACTTCAATTTTACTGGATTTTTACTACACTTAATACCCAAAAATAGACAGATAAGTAGTGGAATATTAGTTGGAGTCAAAAAGGATATTAAATCCTCCTTTGAAATTGTTAAAGAAGTAGATAACACAGATAAAAGTGAATTAATAAAGCTAAATTTTTGGGATAACAAAACACATCTACATTTATACAGTAATTACTGCATGCGTTTTGTATTACCTGTGGGCAGGATATGTTATCAGTAATTCTGTTTGTGCTAGCACTGTCAGCCACATTAGAGGTTTGTGATGTTTGCATCACCTGATCAATATATTTATTATGGTTAACTGAAATGCTAATACTTTGTTTCAATACATTCATTTCTTTTTGTTAGTTTTCATTTTTAGGTTCAGTCCCTTCCAACTGGGCGTTAGTGCTTGCACTTTGTACACTAATGGATAAGTGTTTTCATGCCATCAATTTCTTTTTTTACAGATGTCATCGCATCCGCTACTTTTACAAAATGTTCCCTATTTTCTTCTGCAATTTCTATAACAATTGTTTGCATCAGTTTAATTTAGTTTGTTTTATTTCTATGGTAAGGTTCTCTATTTTTCTTTGGAGTTCACGATTGCTATCCGTTAACTTTTCTCTAAGTTCTTGTGTCTGGGTGGAGAATTTCTTGTCTAATTCCCCAGTTACAGTGGATAATTTATATAACTTTTCATTTAATTCCTGATTCTGGATATTCATCTTTTCTAAATGTTTGCTACTGTTTTCCAATTTACTTTCTAAATTCTCCATTTTTTAAATATTTGATATTGTTAGACACTGTGGCTTCTAGTAAACTACTAAACCTTTCCATTAAAGCATCTAAATCAACAACTTGGTGAGGAGAAGTGGGTCGATTAGACATAAACAATTCTTGGCCTACTCTTCCTACATTAATAGGTTCACTTACTACAGATCTTTCTGGAGATGGTATATAATGCCCCTAACGTCACTACAATTATTGTCTAATGTTTCCATATTTTCACTTAATTGATTACTCATGTTTAAGAGGTTAGGTAATGATTTTCCACTTCCTAAATACATTGGAGTATGCACACTTATTTGGTGAGTATGTTGAAGGTTTTTTTATTACAAATGCTTAGCAATATGGCGAAAAACCTCATTGGTTGAATATACCCTTGAATATGGCTTCAATAAAATTTAGTCAAGCATGTGTGAATAAATTACATGAAGCTACTGTAATTGGAGCTTTGCTCTATTATAGCACAAATGAATAAATAAATAACATATAACTAAACTTTAAAAGGGCTCTAATAATTTATGAGGCTTTCACCAAGAGGCTTAGCAGCTCAAGGTAAGTCTTCGGCAAGAGCAAAAATGAGCCTGCTGTACACAGTTCGAATTGCGGAGGCTCAGCTTGATTCAAGAAGGCTTATGCTGATCTGATTGTTGGTGCTGAAGTGAAAAGTGCTTGAAGGAAGGAGTTACATTTTCGTTAGAATCCGCACATGTCCCCCCTACATTTACTTCCGGGTGCGTCAATTTGCTTTCAAAATAACGGAACTGTTCTATAGAATTGCTGTGTCTAAACTGCGGCAAGCATAGTGGATACATGATCTCGGAGTGTAATCAGTGGGAAATCACTCGAAGATAGAAATGTTAAATGAATAGATAAAAACTTAACTTTTGTAACCTTGAATTATTTATGAGGGTTGGAACTTTAATAATGGCATCATTGCGGTAGAGACCCCATGCAATGGAACGTCGCTGATAGCACACGTTAGTTACAGATCTACCTTCTCTCAGAGCAAATGGACTCTACCTGCCCATAACACGCTTATGTGAACTGACAAGAAGAACAGAGCTTCGTGTTAGCTGGAGGTCTAATATAGTGTTTTCATAATGTTTTCGAAACGGGAACAACGAAGTTGGATAAAGATTAAATGTCCAGAAGTTGTACAGTATGACAGTGTCATCACGGTCTACAAGAGACTTGGGAGGAATCTACATTGTCTTACCTTACCTTGGTCATCTCTTGTTCTCTTCCGACCCCGATGCTATTAGGGTTCCCGAGGGCTAGGGAGTCTTTATTTTTCCAACCTCTCCATTTCTCTAATTTCTCTATAAAATCTTAACCCCTAACATGCTGACCTGTCATGGCATGTAATACGTCCTCTGATTGGTAATCAGAGGATATGGTCGGTGAATTTATTTTGATAATTCTCCCGGTCAGGTCGGTGAGACCCATAAACCAAGGACAGGTGTGGTCCTCCAGACATTCTGGGGGTTGTGAGAGAGCGATGTGACCGCCAAAACATAAAAATATGGTGCTCTCTAAAAAGCAGTTACTATTACTTGCTATTGCTCTCTTCAATATCATCAGTGAAAAATATTGGAGAGCAAGAGGATTAATGACTTCATTGTCAGAAATCCAGCATTAGCTAACAAGAACAAACTTAATGAGGCAAAATCTGTTCAGGTAAATTTCACAAATAGAAAAGTTGAAAAGTTACCTGTATTTATCAATAAACAAATAATTCCATATGCAAATGAAGCCAAGTACTTGGGCATGACACTTGATGCTAAGCTAAAATGGAAGGCTCGTGTTAAAAAGAAAAAAGAACGTAACATAAAGTGTAGGGAAATGTATTGGTTGCTAGGAAGACATTCTCAACTCACTATACATAATAAATTGCTTTTATATAAGCAGTTATTAAAACCTATTTGGATGTATAGTTTGCAGATCTGGGGCTACACAAAGAAATCGAATATTAAAATTATACAAAATTTTCAAAATAAAGTACTACATGGTATCGTTAATGCACCATGGTACATCAGGAACAACATCCACAGGGATTTAAAAATGTATACTATCAGTGAAGATAGAACAACAATGGCAGTGAGTCATGAAAAATGATTTCACAGCCATTCAAACCCTGTTGTGCTTCAACTATTGGATACCAGTGTTGTATCAGGAAGATTGAAAAGGGCTAAGCCTGAGGACTTAGTTCAGTGATGTGTGTGTGTTTTGAATAAAAACTGCAAATAGCACAATATATTCATTGGAGTAAATTAGTGCCAAACAGTGATTAATTATGATAGTGAACCTGCTAGATAAGTTTGTACTAAGTTGTAGTAGGAATGTAATGCTTTTAGCATCTTTAAAAAAAAAATTAAAAAAAACAACCTTATAATTGGCTGTGGTGGTCTGTCATCATATTATAAATTCATGGGCTTCACTTTTTGACACAATTCACCTCCTTACTTTTTCCCTAGTTGTTTGATGTACAATATTTGGCTAATTGCTAAAGATACTTTCTCATTACCAGAGTGTGCTGGAGAATGGTGGAATAGTAGGATAATTTTATTTTGGATGGAATTATTTTCTATTTCTTTATTGTGATTACCATCTAATTTAAACAATAATCCTTGGAATTTTCCTATTTTTGTGTCAATTTTTTGTTTTAATCTGGTGCCTTATAATAAATTGTTTTTAAATCTGGATCTTCTCATTATAGCTTTGACACATCAAAATCTTTTAGCAGTGCATTGTTTTCCTGTATGTTAAAATTCATAATTTTAATTTCATGATTTGGATTATTTATGGCTTTAGGAATATGTTTTTCAGATTTTAATCTAGATAACATACTGCTGAAGATGTTCTCTCTTCCAAGAATGTATTTGATTTCTATGTGGTGTGAAGTGATTTTGTGAATATATCTTGAAATTTTTGAATTTGTTAATTTGCATATCTGTATAAATGATAGGCTGAAGTGATCTGGTAAATTATTATTTTGTAGTTATGTATACTGTGTATATTGTTTAAACTTTTGTAATGTGAAATGAATAGCTGCTATTTCCAATTCTGTAATGCAGATGTTGGCTTCAGTTTTGGATAGAAATTTCGATGTAATGGTGATAACATAATTTTTCCAGATATTTTTCTTTGAGCTCCAAAAGAGTGGAATACTTGCATCTGTGTATATTAAGAAGGGTAACTCTGGGTTTGGCATTCTAGAAATATTGCATTTTTAAGTAACTCTTATTCTGTGAAATGCTACCTGGTGTTGAGTATTTCATACCTATTTCAAATCCTTTTTTAGTAATATACTCAGTGGTATTAGTTCTTAGGCAGAATTTATTAATTTAGATTGATACCATAAAAGTCCAATAAATCTCTGCAATTGTTTCAAATTCTTTTGTGGAGGAAAGCTTTTTGTTGCTTTCAATCTTTCTGGGTTAGGTTTTATTTCTTCTGGCATGGCAATATGCCCAAGAAAATTGACTTCTTTTATAAAACATTTGCAATTCTCTAAATTGACTGTCATGTTGCATTCACAACATTTTGTTAAAATATAATCTACATACGTTAAATGTGATTTTGGATCCTCACTATACATTAAAGAATCAACATACCGAGTAACAAATTTCTTAATAGTATTTCCAAATACTCTGCCTAAAGCTCTTAATAATGCCCTGCTACTCATAGACAAACCTAAAGCACATTTTAAAAAATGGTAAACCTTCCCATGATGGACAAAACAGGTGTATCCTTTCACATCTTCATACAATGGTACCTAACAAAATGAGAAAGTTAGATTCAGGCTAGAAACATATCTTCCTCCCTATAACTTAGATAACAACTGGTCAACTCCCTGGAGTCTAAAATGATCAGGTAATGTATTAATGCATTAATTTTCCTAGCATCGATGATCATCCTTAATTTTTCACCTTTCTTATATACCCACACGGAAATGTTAAAGAATATCAACAGAGGAAATTTCAAGTTTTAAAGGAATGGAGAAGAGAATTCAAGATAAAATAACAAAACAATTTGATGAAATAAAATCTATGTGGGCGAGCTTTGAACTCAAGGTTAACAAAGAATTCATGGAGTGTAATAGAAGAATGACAAATCTGTAGAGAAGTGGGGAAAGGAGGTGCAGAATGAATGTAATAATATTTGGAATAGAGGAAATTAGAGGGAAAAGTCTGGGAGTAAGTGAAAGAAATGTTTCAAGATAAATTAGAAATAAAGCTTGATGGCTGGAAAATAATGCATCAGAGTGGGTAGAAAAGGTGCGAAACCAAGACTGACAATCATCAAGTTGGCAACAGTAAAAATAAAATGGATAATTTTAGGCAGTACCGAAAAAATAAAAAGGAATTAAATATTTGTGTTGCAAGACTTTGCGAAAAAAGAAAGAGAATTAAGGAGCACATTATTAAGAGGGATGAAAAATGCAAGAGCTAGAGGAGAAAAGGCTTACGTGTGAGAATTAGACATTTGGATCAACGATAGGAAACAAGATACCCATCAGTTTAATTGGAGATGGTCTTAAGAGAATATATGCAACAGACGTCAGGAAGATGAAGCGAGGGGAAATAAAATAAGTGTTGATGATGTTGATAGCAGTGGCGGTGATGAAGGGAGGGAAGAGCCAAGCAAGATGCACTGGACATCGTTGGTAACAGCTGAGAAACATGGCAGGAGAGAAGAAGAGGCAGAGCTTAACATTATTTCATCACCAGGAGAAAGCATTTTACAAGTAGAAGATGGAGCAGGGAGTGGACTACCTGTGGACAGAACAAGAGTTACAAGGAGCAAGGCTAAAATACAGAAATTCAGGTTTGAGAGGAAAAGATCAGTATAGGATAAGGCATTGGGGGTTATATCCTGGAATGTACATGGGTTATTTGAAAAGTTAAAGAATGGTGAGGTGGTGCAGATTTTAAGACTAGGAGATGTGATAGGAGTGGTAGAAACTTGGTTGGCAAACAATAATTTAGTTGAAATGAGTGAATTTGATTTTTATGGGAAAAGTGGAGTAAAACAGAAAGAAAGAGACAGTGTCAGTTGGGTTAGGGTTATTTGTTAAGAAAGATTCACAAATTAAAGTGAAAGTTGGGAGGGAGCTCAGTGTTGTGGTGTGTATTAAGTTGAATAGAGAGAAAGGAAGGAGTATATACTGCAGTGGTTTATTACTCCCCAAGCGCCTCAGAATTTTATAATCTGTATCTATTTAATTTGACACAACTAAATATTGAATTATCTGATAGACATTTGGATAGTAGCTGAGTCATTCCATGTCAAATCGCACAAAATATGGTAAAAATTGACCTTAATATCTCAGATTTTCATGAAATTATTAATTTTTTTTTTGTGTTTTCGAACAAAATATATTTGACCCGTGTTTCTTCGTTTTATATTAAAAAAAATTATTTTGGCAGATATTAATTTTTGAAATGTCCCAAAAATCATGCGTTTCTCACCCTTCGATCAATCATATCTCCGATTGTAATCAAGCAAATTACTTGATCTTTGGCTCAAATTAAAGATAAATCACAGTACTTTGTGAGGTATTTATCAGAAAAGTGTATTAATTATTTGAGAGGTAAAACTGGAACTTAAAAATTCAATGCCACAGCTGGGATTTGAACCACAGACCATCCACTTACCAGGCGGATGCTCTAACCATTGAGCTACTGTGACAACCTGCCAGAATGGCATTGAATTCTCAAACCTGTTTGTATTTCTCCTGGTAAACCACAAAGGCAGTCTCACATCAGAGACAATTACCCCAATGGTGACTTACTATTGTAAGTACTTTATGTCCCAGCTGTGGTATTGAATTTTTAAGTTCCAGTTCTACCTCTCAAATATTGCCCACACAAGGTTTGTGTGTTTAAAAACACCAACAGTAAGTTTGTTGGCATAAATAAGTAATAATTACCATCTGAAGGTCATTTAATCCTGGGACATAAAGTACTTACAATAGTAAGTCACCATTGGGGTAATTGTATCTGATGTGAGACTGTCTTTGTGGTTTACCAGGAGAAATACGAACTGGTTTGAGAATTCAATGCCATTCTGGCAGGTTGCCACAGTAGCTCAATGGTTAGAGCATCTGCCTGGTAAGCGGGAGGTCTGTTGTTCAAATCCCAGCTGTGGCATTGAATTTTTAAGTTCCAGTTCTACCTCTCACACATTGCCCACACACGGCTTGTGTGTTTAAAAACACCAACAGTAAGTTTGTTGGCAAGCGGTTGCAGCCTTCCGACTATTGACAAATCACGACTGCTTAGCAAGTCATCTCTACAGAATAGGTATCTCAGCCTCACCAATATGTGTCCTGTGTAACGATCCAGCAGAAATGAACGAAGACCACTTGAAGACCTGTGAAGCATTAAGATCAGAAGAAACTACAGTTCAAAAGTATTGGAAAGCACGAATGCTAATGGCTTCATTGCCAGATGCAAGGCACTAGAAAACAACAACAGTTTGTTGGCATAAATAAATAATAATTGTATTAATTATTATTAATATTACATTTTACACTGAGACAGGATATTGTAAGACCCCAAAAGAAAATCGTTTATGTGAATACTTGTTAAGAGTGTAATTTGTTTTTGGTGTTGGTATGAGTTGATTAAATGACGAAAACGTGTTACTAATGTTCATTGTTACAAACAATTAAGTTTGTTTAAAGACGTCATAAATATTTCCATATTTAATTTTAATATATATATGTATAAATAAAAGAATTATATGTGTTCAATATTGAAAGCGAAGGGAGAATGGCTAAGGGTCGCTTCCGTAACAATACGGGAACTATTTGATGGACGCATACGCGGATGTACACATGGCAGTCGGAATCCTAGACGCGCAACCAAAAGAATTTGTTAATACCATCCGTGTCTTTGGTATAGATGGACATATTTTCATGTGTGCGCGTCATAAAATAGTGAAAGCAAAATTACTAAGTGTTTAAAGACCGTTAATTTGAGTAGAATAAGTGAAACATTAGCTAACTTTAGCAAGTTAGTGAATACGAAGTGTGCAATTAAATGAAAGGATGTAAAATAGACGAAGTGTAAAGTGATAGAAAACACATTTAGCGAAATATCGCTAAATTTTCAGACATTAAATCTCAGCGATGCTAAGGAAGTCGATCCACTGAAATAAAAGACTTGCTACTGTGATACGATTTAAATACTGTGAATAAGAAGGTGCGAATAAAATATTTCACTAAAGTTAACCCCGAGTGTATGTTCATTCCATCCAGTACCACGACCCGAGATAACGAAAGAGTCAAAAGCTCATCACCATCACCAACGATAATTATAAAAACAGCACCAAATGGCTTGCCCAAACGTGGAGCACGAATTTCGGGTGGAATGAAAATCTACGGGAAATGAACTTACGCGAAATACCAAGTGACGCCAAATCTTCGCGCCAAAAAGGACGAAGACGCCATTAGACAATCCTTTGAGATTTACGACTTCGGAGACGTCACCAAATTGGAATTCAACGAAGGAAGTGCCTAAAAAAACGCAGATGAACGGATAATCCACGTGGGAAACATCAGAGATCGTCTAGCGAAGTCAACCGCCCAGGGGATGCACGTAACGAGACCAATCAACGAGAAAAAGTAGGACCAAAATTTTTTATTTTTATATTCATTTCATTTTTATGTTACTGCGAAGTGATAAAATAGTAGGACTTTTAAGCCAAAGTGAACTAAATCAAAAAACGAGAATGTCGCGAAAAAAGAGAGAGATGGAGGAACAGGAATAAAGGAAGGGGCAGATAGGCCGAGTTATCAGATAGAACCAGAAAGTGAGGATAAGGTAGCAATAGGAAAAGACCAAAGGTTACTAATGATCATGTTTGAGAAATTAGAACAAAGTTTAGGTCAGAAAATGGAGGGAGTGAGACAGGACATAGAACAAAGTTTAGGTCAGAAAATAGGAGTAAGACAGGACTTAGAACATAATAAAAAAGAAATCGGTCAGAAAATGGAACAGAATAGGGCAGAATTAAAACAGGACATAGAACAAAGTTTAGCACAGAAAATGGAGGAAGTGAGACAGGACTTAGAACAGAAAATAGAATTAGGAAGACAGAACTTAGAGCAGAAAATAGAACTTAATAGGAAAGAATTAGAGCTAGATTTGGGAAAGAGAATAGAATTAGGAAGACAGAACTTAGAACAGAAAATAGAATTAGGAAGACAGGAGTGTAAAGAAAATATGAAAGTAATGGAAACTAATTTGAAATTAGTACATAAAAACATAAATGAGACAAAGGAAGCTTTAGAAGCTAGGATAGAAATCATAGGAGATAGGATGGGAAAAATAGAATCGGAAATGAGAGAAAATAGGATTGTATTAGAAGGAGAAATTGGTAGATGTAGAGATGAAATAACAGAATGTAATGCACATGTAGACTGTAAGATTACAAATATAAAAGTAGAAATAACTGAGGAATAAAGGAAAGAAATTGAGGTAGTGAAGAAAGGATTTATTAATGAAACTGTAGATCAAATTGTCATTCCTAAAATTAAGACTATGACTGATATAGTACAATCACAACAAGATGCTATGAATGATATGAAACAAAGTCACTTAGAAATAAAGAATGATTTAAAAACAATTTGTGAAGAAATGAGAAAAGGAAAAGAAAGTTTGGCTAATGTAAATGATGTTGTGAATGCACTACAAAGGCAAAATGATGATTTAGATGTAAATGATGTACAAGATGAAAGTTATTTGAATAAAAATACAAAATGTTGACTCACCATATAGAGAAAGAGATTCACAATTAAACAATGACACAACACACAACACATGCTACACCAACAGCATACTACATGAAATCACACCACCTACATTTGACGAGGAGAAGGGAGACGATCCAAAACTCTTTGTTAAAGAGATGGAAGAGTATTTTAAAGTGAAAAGGATACCAAATGAGCTTAGGATGATGATAGTCAAGAAAAGCTTAAAAAACAAAGCGTTAGAATGGCTAAGGTTAGCACTAGCTGGTCATGAATCATATAGCTCATTCAGAAATCTATTCCTATCAAGGTATTGGGGCCCAGCCAAGCAAAACCAGACTAGGGTAGAGCTAGCGACAGGTAGATATGATTCGACCAAAGCGTTATCACTAGTCGCCTATTTTATGAAAGTAGCCAACAAAGGGAAGCTATTAGACCCTAACTTGTCGGAAGCAGAGTTAATTGCCAGCATAACAAGACATTTCCCAGACACAGTGAGAACAGGGTTAATTGTTGCGAGGCCAGTAGATTTTGCAGACATGATAGAATTACTAACAGCCTTCGAAAAGCAAAATGGTCAGCCTAATGAGGATAGACATAGAAACGGTCACCCAAACTCACCTATCTTAAACAGGAGCACGACTACAAACAACCAGAATGAGGGAGAAGATAGAAATACTAGGAGCACCCATGACAGGGGGAGAGGGGCACACCATTTCCCACAACCACACAATCATGGCGAAAGGATGGAGAACATGAGACAGCGGTACCACGACATACCAAGGGGTGAATCGAGACACCAAACATATACATATGATCGTGGAAGACCAGGAGACCGTACCCATCAAGTGAATCACATACGATTCTGTAGGGAATACTTGAACAATCAAAGACCGCCATGCAACAGGGGTCCACACCAAAGGGGCAGAAACCAATGGAATATGGGCAACATAAGACAGCAGGAAGTAGATGAAAATGTGCCAAATAGGGCAGATGTTGCACAGAATACAGAAACAACAACTACCACCAACACTCAGGGAAATTACCATGACTAAGTTCGCCCCGATCGAGTGGATGACCAACACCAAACCTAAGCGATCGACAATTGACATCGACACAGGATGGCCACACAAAGAGAAAATATAGCTACTGTACACTGGACCGCTGGTCATAACAAAACAGCTGGGCGACCATACATATGAGCTACAGAATACAAATGGCAAGTTGGTAGGAAGATACCATAAAAACAAATTAAAACCATACAAAGAAAGGACCAAATAGTCCTTGCCAACAACCTGTAAGTCAGGAACAGCAGAGATTATGAAAAATAATAATTTTAATGGGTTTCTTATAGAAAATTATATACAGGTTGGATAATACAACAAGAAAGAAAATCAACATAGTCATTGGCTATAATGACCACCAAGAGCATTGTCAACAAGGACAGATGAGAATACTGATTGTCATTAGAGAAGTGAATTATAACGACAAAAAAAAAAAGTGTTTTTGACATAAGGATGTCAGGGACAAAAATAAAAAGGAAGCAATCGTGATGATAAAGAGAAAATATGTTTGACACAAGGGTGTTGAGGGTGAATTAAGAAGAAAAATAATATAGTTGCAGAATAATTATAAATATAGAAGTTTTCTCTTATAGAGATAAGAGATAAAGAGGTGACAATTAGTGAAGTAAGAAAAACCATAGTCAGAAAAGCAATGCCCATGAAGTAAGATGGATATAGCCAATGTTAAGCTTGAAGAAATGTCGAACTAAACAATAGTGAATAAGAACCGAATGTCATAATAGTAACATCAGAGTTTAAGGATTGACTCAACGACCTGCCTATACATAATAAGCTTGCAAGAACAAAGAAGACAAAGAAATGAATAAAATTGCCATAAATGTGATCATAATCATTAGCTCAAGATTTGTATCCTGCTTTTCTCTCCTCATAACAAAGAACATAAGTCAAAAGGCACACAATAAACCATGATACACTTACAAAATATTTGTGTCAATGTCAAATGTAAAAACTTAGGAATATTCTTGGTGTTGTGTTGTGTGGTAACTGAATATGTAAAATTGTACAGACATGCTGTGTCATGCCAAAACAAAAGACAAAAACATACAGCAAAGAAGACTGTAATGAAAAAAGGGTATTGTACAAAGTATTATGTATTAGAGGAATAGGGAGAAGTGTTGTATTGTGTTTCAAGATTGTAAATGTAGGTGACAACTTGAAAAAAAAAAAACAAGGGGTATGTGAGACAGGATATTGTAAGACCCCAAAAGAAAATCGTTTATGTGAATATTTGTTAAGAGTGTAATTTGTTTTTGGTGTCGGTATGAGTTGATTAAATGACGAAAACGTGTTACTAATGTTCATTGTTACAAACAATTAAGTTTGTTTAAAGACATCATAAATATTTCCATATTTAATTTTAATATATATGTATAAATAAAAGAATTATGTGTGTTCAATATTGAAAGCGAAGGGAGAATGGCTAAGGATCGCTTCCCTAACAATGCGGGAACTATTTGATGAACGCATATGCGGATGTACATATGGCAGTCGGAATCCTAGACTCGCAACCAAAAGAATTTGTTAATAGCGTCCGTGTCTTTGGTATAGATGGACGCATTTTTATGTGTGCGTGTCATAAAATAGTGAAAGTAAAATTACTAAGTGTTTAAAGACCGTTAATTTGAGTAGAATAAGTGAAACATTAGCTAACTTTAACAAGTTAGTTAATACGAAGTGTGCAATTAAATGAAAGGATGTAAAACAGACGAAGTGTAAAGTGATAGAAAACACATTTAGCGAAATACCGCTAAATTTTCAGACATTAAATCTCGGCGATGCCAAGGAAGTCGATCCACTGAAATAAAAGACTTGCTACTGTGATACGATTTAAATACTGTGAATAAGAAGGTGCGAATAAAATATTTCACTAAAGTTAACCCCGAGTGTATGTTCATTCCATCCAGTACCACGACCCGAGATAACGAAAGAGTCAAAAGCTCATCACCATCACCGACGTATATTATAAAAACAGCACCAACACGATTAAATTTTTAAAGTTAGATAATAAGACAAGCTAGACCATTTAAAAATGTGGAAAAATAACTAAAAATACAATGAAGTTTATTCAGTATTCTCAGAAAAAATCAGAATGGAGTCTCTAATAGTTCAGTTGTAATTAACTTTACAAATCAGTGCAGCGGTCTCGTGTGGCAGCGGTGACGGCTACCGTAACCTGACACAATTGGCACCTTCCATTACAGCAACAGTTCACTGCTTGAGGTTCCATGAACGTTACAACAATACAGTAAGGAGACCGCTGCTAGCTGACACTATTATATGTATACTATTAGCATCTTCAAAATGTTTTTAGAATATGCATTTTAAACTAATATTTCCACACAACACAAAACTTTAAATTTCTACTCATCTACCTCCTCCTTCGAAAGAAAATTGTTTCACTAAAGCTTCAGCTGTTGACAAAGGAATGAAGGAGTGTAATTTTAAAGCATAGCTAGACCCATCATTCTTGATCTCTGACCTTGACTGGAAGTCCTGTAGGCGAATCCATAGCTTTTGCCTCTTTCATTAGCTCATATTGTATAATTCTGCGAATGAAACCATGCACAACTTGGAGAGGAAGGGGGAAGGTAATGATGTCTGCATGATCAGAGACTGTCCTTGGTAATTCACAGGTGCTTTTTAGTGCAGTGTGCAGTTGAAGACATAGATGGTAATTATTATTTATTTATACCAACAAGCTTAATGCTGGTGATTTTAAACACACAAGCCTTGTGTGGGCAATGTACGAATCAGCTGGGGAATTTAATGTCATACTGGCAAGTTGGCCATGTTAGCTTAGTGGTTAAAGCAGCCGCTCTATAAGCGGAAGATCCGTGGTTCAAATCCCGGCCATGGCATTGAATTTTTCAGTTTCTGATTCAATCTCTTTGACATAGATCTTTGTGATAAGGAGTGAATATAGTGCATTTGTGAGATATTGATCATAGCGTAAACCAATTATGCCACCTGTACGCTCTAAAATAGGGACCAAAACATTACACAGTCAGAGTAGAGAAATTGTTTCAAATTTATGGGCATACATGAAGAAAAAAGCTAAATGCAAAGAACTGCTTACATTAGAAGGTTTTTTCCAAAAAATTCAAAAATGTCAAAAGCCACAGGATTATCAGAAAGAAGGTACATTGTGGAGACATTTTTCTGCATGGACTGTAAGAAACTTAGTAAGAAGAAGTTATGTGAGTAGCGTATGAAGCTGACACACCAATTTGCATGCTGTCTGCAGTCACCTGGCTTGGTACTCGCTTTCAAGCTTTAAATTTACTTCCTCCAGGGGCCAAGAACGGCGAATCCAGCTGTACTTCATGTCGTCCGTGAGCACTTGCACACCTCCAGAAAAAAAAAATTGTAGCAAATGCACTTATGCAGGCTTCATAGTTTTTAACATCTTATTTTATAGATAAAATGTCAGGGAATACGTGTGTATTTTTTTTAGATTTTTAACACATCGATTTAAATTCTATCTTTGGTTTTACAAAATATACCATAAAAAAAAAACAGTCCAAAATTTGTGTGTAATAATGATTGGTCAAAAGTTGTTAAAAGTGTTGCATTCAACCTTTCCAGTGTGCCAAACCCCAACTCTCAACTCTATATGACCTTAGAGTAACAAGTGATTGTATATTATGGTGCGCGCAGAAATTGCTTAGTTTCTAATAGCCATAACTAAACAAGTAATTTAAAAATACGGAAATAAGAAAACATGGGTCTCCTTATTTGATGGCTATTATTCATAAAAAAAATTTGAACCTTCTACGAAAAAGTCGTGTTTTACAAGTGTGCGATTTGACATGGATTGACCCAGCTTTATTCAAATAGGTGATCTTAATGCAAGGGTAGGAGCAAGTCAAAGTTTATAGATCTCAAGTGTGAGCAAATGGGAGGAGCAAAAGAGATGGAAAGAAGAATCTGCAAGGACAAAGTAGTGAACTGTGAAAGAAAGAAGTTGTAAGAATTCTGTGAGTAGCTCAATATGGTGATGTGTAATGGGGTAAAGGGGAAAGGTGATATGGGAGAATTTACTTTTGTAAATAAAAATGGTCAGAGTGTGTTAGATTATATGATGTATTCAGTAGATTTGGACCAATATCTTGTAGATTTTGAAGTCCTGAATATAGTTTGTTCTAGTAATCATTTTCCATAAAGGACAAGTTTTCTTAGCACGAATAAAAGAGAAATAAAAAGTGAGCACCAAAGAGGAATTAAAATCGAAAAATATCAATGGAGGAAGGAGGAGACACAAGCTTTTATAAAGGAGCTGGGGTCAGGCGTAGGAACAATTAGAGTAGTAGGAGTAGAGGAGGCATTGAAAGAAAATGGAATGGAAGAAGCCATTTTAAAGCTAAAAATGTTAATGAAATATGTAGGTGCTAGGATCAAAGTAAAGGTTTTTTGGTTGGTAGGCAGAAGGAATGGTATGATGAGGAATGTAAGATGGCAAAATGAAAAGTTTTAAGGGAACTAGGAATGTGGAGGCACAGAGAAGGCCAAAAGGAAAGAGAGGAGTATATGATTGAAAGTTGGGGATACAAAAGTTTGTTGGAAGTAAAGAAGAAAAGAATGGGGTAGAAAATGGGTAAAAGGTTATACGAGACAGCAACAGTTAATGATAGTAAAACAATATGAGCTTTAATTAAGGGAATGTGCAAGTCTAGAACAAGGGAAAACAACATAAGTGCAGACAAGTGGCTAAATTATTTCAAAAAGTTTTTAGGAGGGGAACAACAGAAGAAGCAAATTTTTTGGCTAATGGAAAATAATAACTATTGAGCAATTAGATAAGCAAATACAAATAGGGGAAGTAAGAGAACAAATTAAAAGATTTAAAGAGGAACAAAGCATGTGGTATCGATGGTATACCAGGAGAGTTCTGGAAAGCATGGAGCCTAAATCTGAGTGGATTAAGATGGATAGGGTACTAAATTTAATTTTTGAACGGGGTAATGTACCTAGCAGTTGGAAAACAACTATACTGGCTCCAATATTTAGGAACAAAGGGGATGTGAATAATCCAGCAAACTACAGGGGAATTAGCTTACTATCAATGTTAGGTCAAGTTTACACTGGGGTCTTGGCTGATAGAGTACAAAATTACAAGAGTGTAATTACAATTACAAATTATTACAATTTGTAATAAAGAAATACCAGGCTTATTATTTGCTGATGATCTGACTGCAGGATCAATAACCAATGTTGGTCTAAACAAAGTAATTGGGGCAATAGAGAAGTTTTGTAACAAGTGGACACTTAGGATAAATACAAGTAAAAAAAAATAATGGTATTTAAAAAGGGCAACAAGCTAAGAAAGGATGAAAAATGGAGCTGGCAAGGAAAAGAAATTGAGATTGTTAGAAAATTTGATCAGGAGTGAGACTAAACAATAGTGGTAGATGGAGTAAGCAAAAGAAAATGGTCTTAGCCAAAGGAAAACTGGCAATGAAAGCTATCAGATCATGTCTGGATAAAATACCAGGGATGCAGATAAAATGGCTGGAAAGAGTATATGGAGCAGTACATGAAGCAAAAATGTTCTATGGAGTGGAGATTTGGGGGTCTGGAGGGAGGGTGGGAAAATGTAAATAAGGTACACAGGAGTTTCGGTAAATTAATTTTGGGTTTACCTAGAGCTTTACCCAATGGTGTTGCACAAGTGGAACTAGGGAGAACTGACAGTAAAGCTAAAATTGTAAGTATTGATTCAGAACTAAGGCACTAGAAAATAAAAATATCTTAAAGCAGTGTCTGGAGGTATAGCAAAGGCTAAATAAAGAGGATACTTGGTATAAGTGCATAGAAGGAACACCAAATGAAGTAATGTGTGGGGATATTTGGAGGGATAGCCAGGTACTGGAGAAAGGGTTTTGGAAAAGAGGATATAGAAAGGCAGGAAATATTTTGTAGTTTTAATTCCAAAACTCATTGTGTAGACATGCAGAGCTAAAAATGACATGGGGAAGAGAAAAGTATGTTGATATTTGTGACAGAATAGCAAGAGAGGGATGTGCATGGTCCAGGACAGGGGTGGTGATGCTAAAAGGTTTAGGGCAAAGAGAAATGCAAGCAGAGTGCCCATTATGTAATATGAATTATAATAATTATTGGCATTTAATCTTGGACTGTGAAGGAACATACTCACTGGTCTACAAAAATTAACTTTTTCTCTTTCACAAGAATTAAAATAACAGATTCTAAAAGTATTTTTCGTGCTGAATTCAAATATAATTACAGTTTGTCCGCATCGGGCAGGAGTTTTGTGTGATATTCATTTGAATTTTTATAATATTCTAAAAAATCCGTAACTAGCTAGCTAACTCAAAATTATAACTACTGATTCTGACTTACCTAGAAAGTGGTAGATAGTGATTTTCGGGTATATTTTGCATCTGGAACGTCTCTCATTTTAGTCCAACAGTAGTCAGCCAGCATATTGGAACTCCACTTGCCTTGGTACCTCTTCTCTATCGTAGAAATTTGCTGATGAAAACACTCACCGTGTTCATCGCTGACAGCTCCAAGGTTTTCGGGGAAGAAGTCCAAGTGAGAGTCCAAGAAGTGAATTTTTAAAGACATGTTGCATCCCATAGCTTTATAAGAATGCAGAAGATCAGCCACTATGTCACGATAGTTTTCTGCTTTATGGTTTCCAAGAAAATTGCAACATAAACTTTTGAAAGTCTGCCAGGCTGCTCTCTCCAGTGGATTTAACAGTCCCTCGAAATGTTCATCAGCCATTAATGATCCATTTAGCATCACTGACTTTGGGGAATTTCGATTTCAAGTACAAGAATCCATCAGAAAGTTTATCCATAGCTTTGACGAAATTTTTCATAACTCCTAACTTAATATGCAATGGAGGTAAAAATATTTTTTCAGGATTCACTAAAGGGACACATGCCACATTTTTCTGGCCAGGGAGAAGAGATTCACGTTTGGCCATGACTTTCTAACGTAGTGAGACTTCTTATCTCTGCTGTCCCACTCGCACAAAAAACAGCAAAATTTGGTGAACCCAAGTTGCAAACCAAGCAATAAAGCAATGACCTTTAAATCACCACAGATATTCCATTCATATTTTCCATATTGTATTTTCTCTAAAATTAGTTTCATATTTTGATATGTCTCTTTCATAGCGGCATGCGCTACTGGTATTGATGGAAGTTCATTGCCAATATGTAGCAGCACAGCCTTCAAACTTACTTTAGAGGAATCTATGAACAATAGCCACTCATGTGGTCGGTGTTGATGCCCAAGAGTTTCCATAAGTGAACAAATATTATTACAAAACACAACACCATACTCTTCAGAGAAGTATTCTTTGAAAACACTATGGCGGCTATGATAACTACTTATTCTTACATCTTTTTGGAGTAAATTCCACCCTTTGAGTCTGGAAGTTAAAACTTCAGCTTGCAGTTTAGACAGATATAACAGTCAGTTGAATGATCCTTCGGTTCCCTCCAAATCATGGGAATTGCAAATGGCATATGATGTGTACCATTTTTCCACCCAGTCAGCAGTCTAACACACGAAACACAGCATGTATTTGGGGCCCAGCTCTTATCAAAATCACCAACTTGACAGCCAAAGTAAAGATGATAACACTTCTTTACAAGTGGGGTCATATTTCGCCTCTGAGACTTGAAGGTCAGCTCACCACAAATATAGCAGAAATTATCTGCATGATTTACACACTTTCTTGGCATGATGAAAACATTAAGCACTGAAATACAACATGCACAACATACACAATACACTTCTAAACAGAACAGAAAGGAAGGAAATATTTCATTTATTGGCATTTAATCTTGGACTGTGAAGGAACAATGCGTATGAGAGGAAAATTGCTTAAGAAGAATTTGTTCAGTTTTCTAAATGAAATTGTGGGTAAAAAGATGTATTATATCTAAGGAAAGTTTAATAGAAATAGGAAAATATCTAGGCTTAGTTAGGAATAGATGGCTAAGGAAAATTAGAAGTATGGAGAAAGAAGAAAATGTAGATACTTGAAAGAAAAGAATTAGGACCCAATAGCTCGGTAACTAGTGTTTGGTGGTATGGGTGGCAACTCAGGGAAATGTGGAAAATTATATTGTATCATATTAGATTATAGGGTTAGAAATTTAAGCAGTATTGAATTGTAATGAAATTGTATAAAGGATGAAATGTAAATAAAGGTTATATACACACACACACGCACGCACGCACGCACGCACACACACACACACACGCACGCGCACACACACACACACACACACACACACACACACACACACAGACACACACACACACACACAGAGACACACACACAGGGTGTTAGGGGTATGAGTGCGCAGATTTCGCGTGCTGGGAGATCCAAATATGACTAATAATTAAGTCCAATAACAACTCCATCTATCTTGAAAGATAAAGGAGATAATCAAACATTATTGATACATTATCTGCACAGTCTGGCAACACAGGCCGAAAGTTTTGTTTTGGTTTGCAGCCAGGCATGCGTTCACACCTGCAACGGGTGAAGGTCTAAACTAGGCTAGCGCTTGAAATTCCGTTCGCCACATGACTGTGTGTTTCTTGTCAGCTAATGCCAGTAATGAGGGATGGGGTGGTTTGCTTTTAAGCTACTCAATCGTATTCAAGAGAACTAAACTAAAAACTGCGCAAGAGGCTATGCATAAGGTGTAGTCGGATGATCAAAGATAGCAACTTCAAATGTTAAGTATGGAAATACTTAAATAAATTGATGATGATGATGATGATGATGATGATGATGATGATGATGATGATGACGACGACGACGACGACGACGACGACGACGACGACGACGATGACGATGACGATGACGATGACGATGACGATGACGATGACGATGACGATGACGACGATGATGATGGTGATGATGAATAAATTAAATAGCCACCTTTTGCTAAACAGAAAATCTATTATAAAGAACACGACTCTGGAGTTGGAACAGGCTAAATGGCCTAAGACGTAAAGAAAAAGAACAAGAAGGAGGAGAAGGATTATTATTATTAATGGCCAATAACTGCAAACTCAACAATATGTCTTTTACAGTAGATGCTCAAAATGTACTCCGTAAGAATCTATGCAGGCATCGCATCTTCTTAGCCAATTTTGCTCTACCGTCATTAGAGCTTCTGTGTTCTGCCCAATCTCTAGGGCTGCCTCAAACACACATGTGCGAAGATCATCAAGCGTTGTGCTTCATGTGTGTTGCAATCGGTTTTGCTCAAAGCAAGAAGCATATCTAAATACTCCTGATATGTAAAGACTACCATACTTCTAAAGTAAGAACAAATTAGAAACTAAAAACTTCACTTATCTTAGTAATGTTGCACGTTTTTTGTGCAAATTGCTGACTAAAGTTTCGAGTTGACTCCAACTCATTCTCAAAGCTATACAAACTGTAGTCAGCAATTTGCACGAAAAACTTGCAACATTACTAAGATAAGTGAAGTTTTTAGTTTCTAATTTGTTCTTACTTTAGAATCTTGTTGCTTCACTGTTAATAGCTTCAATTTCTTTAATTAAAGGCTACCATAGTTCTGAACACATTTAATGCACCTGAAGCACTGACAGAAACTGCCGTTGTACACGGATGTTGCGGGGATTGTTGTACTGTGAACGTTGCCTCACCTTCCACTCTTCTCATGCGCTAATGTTGCGGGTTTTTCAAGCGTATGCCCACGACTTTATTCCATTAGACACACTGGAATCCAGTCCTTTCATATCATTTTGTAGCTAAACGAATCATTTTAGCTACATATGGTAAAGACATCAATAACGCATCTTTTGTAGCTGTACCTCGCTGTTCTAATTGCAGAAGTAAACGATAATGGAGTGGTGACATATTCGCAATCACCAGTTTTAATTTGTGTTTATGAAACCATGCACTATAGAGGAAAATGATACAGGAACTTATGTTTCACTTTAATGTCAGGAAGTTGCCTTTGAAGTCTGCGCACTCACACCCCTAACACCTTGTATATATATATATATATAGACACACACACACACACACCCACACGTTTTGAATACCACAACTTTTGAACTGATTTATGATAAAGAAGATCCTAAAACCTTCAGACATTACTCTGGAGCAGGCAGTAACCCAGACCTCTTGTTAGCTACAACAGATATTGTGTCAAAAATTAAAAAACAAGTTATAGAAGACCCAAGTTCTGGTCACAGAGCAGTAATTGCTGATATAAAACTAGATAATACAAATTACAGTCAACGTCACACAAATATGTATTAGAACTTCAAAAAAGCAGATTGGAACAAATATAAAACTGAAATGGAACATAAATTTAAAGAACAAACAAACTCACAGCTGCATGACCACCCAGATCATATGAACAAAAATTTCTGTATAGTCATCCTAGAAACCGCAAGAAAACATATTCCTCGTGGAAGAATAACAAATTTCAAACCCTTTTGGAACCCCAGTTAGAAGAACTGAAAAAGCAAAGGGATATAGCTAGAAATACAGCTGAACAAACAAAAAACATATCAGATACACAAATATGGCGAAAGAAATGTGCCTCACTAAAAAAAGAAATGAATACAGCTAAAAAGAATCACTTTAATAATTTCTTAGAAAAAATGGATTATAGGACAGATGGCAACAAAGCCCACAAGTTCATAAAAAATGTCAAGGACAGGAGAGAAAGCAACAGCACACCTATCATACACAACAATAAAATATTAACAAATGATCCAGCCATAGCTGAAACATTCAATAAATATTATGCTAATTCACATAAAGTAACAAGAAATAATACAAAAGAACGTAAACAATATAAGAAAGATTTGAAACAAGGAAGAGAATGTGATCCTAACACTCAATACAATATCTTTTATCCAAAATTTTAATATGCAAGAACTGAACATTGAAATTAATAATCTAAAAAACAAAAGGTCTCCTGGACCAGATCACATACATCCAGAGTTCATTAAAAACCTTGGAAAAACAGCAAAACAACAACTACTAAAACTCTACAATCTATCCTGGATCACCACTGTACCTGCCGAATGGCGAAAAGCAATAATTGTCCCACTCTTGAAGAAAGATAAAACAGCATCAGAAATAAAAAATTATAGACCAATAGCTCTTACTAGTATAATAGCAAAAGTGATGGAAAGAATGGTGTCAAACAGGTTAAATTGGTTTCTAGAATCACAAAATTTAATTTCCCCATGTCAAGCTGGATTCAGAGAGTTCCATTCTACAAATGAACAAGTCTTACTTCTCAGTCAAGAAATCAAAGACTCCTTCAATAGAAAAGAAGATAATGTATCAGTTTTTATTGATTTCCAAAGTGCATATGATTCTATATGCAGAACAAAACTGCTAAAGAAAGTAAAACAAACAGGGATACAAGGTCCAATGTTTTCATGGCTATGTCATTTCCTAACACAATGCTTTATTGCTACCAGATATGGAAGAAATATATCTAAATATAAACAAGTACACCGGGGTTTACCACAAGGCACAGTGCTGAGCACTACACTTTTTAATATATTTATTAATGATCTGCCACAACAAATACAAGAATCAGGTGTGAAGTGTGCACTATTTGCTGATGACTTAGTAATGTGGACTTCAAAACCAAAAAACAAAAGTACAGAACTAGAAAAAAACATGCAACAATCCTTAAACAACCTACAAAAGTGGACCAAAGAAAATTTGATGACTGTTAAATCAACAAAATCAAACTACGTAATCTTTTCACCAAGAAAAAAACCACTAAAAACAAAACTAAATTTTGAGGGTCAACAATTACCAGAAACAAAGGAAGCAAAGTATTGTGACTTTTTGGTTGGGTGTGAAGTAAAGTAGACAGATGTAGCCGAGATAAATAAACACTTTTATTTCCGTAAACAGTAACTTTGTACACTCGTTGCAACAGCAAGAAAGTCTTTTCCGATTCTCCAACAGCATGGCTCCGAATTCGTAACACAAAGAACTGTCCCTTCTTCCTCGGCACGACTACTCAACGCTTCACATACGTCTGACTCCTCTTCCGCCGCACTTTACCGCTATTTATATCTCCCAGGCACTATTCTGGAAAGTTCAGTTATTACGGTGAAATACAAAGTAGAAGATTCTCGAAGTCTCTATCCTTTTCTCTCTTTCGGCAAGCGCCCTAACAATGCGGCCATTCTCTGTCTCTTTCCTTCGGCTCCTTTGCGGTAGTGCCGACAATAATTCGATGGGTGACACTGCTGTTGTCGGCAATTAGATGCGGCGGGCGCGGTGACAGTATTTAGTAGTTACGTTTGATACCAAACTTACATGGACCAAACAAAATAGAAAATGTAATACAAAGAGCAGAGAGGCGCCTTTCACTGTTAAAACATCTAACAGGAATGAAGTGGGGATGTTCCGGAACAACTCCTAACACAACGTACAATGTATATATAAAGCCATTATTTACTTACTGCAGCGAATTTTTTGTAACAGCAAATACAAAAAAAAAAAAATTCAAATCTTTCAAAACCAAAGTCTGAGACTAATTACAGTGCTATCAAAACCACACCAATAGCAGCTATGGAAATACTAACCAACCAATACCCCATTGAATATGAAATAGAAAAAGCGGCTCTTATTCAACACGAAAAGTTGATCAGACTCCCATTCAATACATGGCACAAGAGATATTTTACACATACACTAAAGACTCAGGAGAGCATTCTTTCCAAAATTCAAGACATCAGGAATAATATATACCTTCCTAATTCAAAGGAAAACTTCATATCTAAAGTCAATCTAACACAAACATTAGACATGACATATTATTTACACCTGACAGAAGAAGTTAAAAAAAGTGACACTCCAACTAGTGTTCTAAAATTATTGGCATTAGAGACAATCCATACTAGATTTCCAGAACATGAATGGCTCCATAGTTATACTGATGGATCATTGATATCAAACCGAGATGGAGCAGGGGCTGGAGTCACGTGTCACCTCTTTTCCTATTACAAATCTTTAAGTTGTGGAACTACAAACTGTGATGGAGAAATTGAAGCAATTTGAATGGCCCTACAAAATCTTTTGTATAGAATTTCACATTTTCATCAAGCAGTTATTCTCTCAGATTCCAGGACGGCAATTATAGCAATTACTTCCAGGTTGTCACCAAAAAACCAAACAATTATCGAATATTGGAAAATCCTTACCCATCTAACCGCACTTCAAAAACACCTAGTCTTCCAATGGATACCAGCTCCCTGTGGACTGAGTGGTAATGAGAAAGCTGATTTTCTTGCCAAAAATGGGTACCAGCAATGTGCAGAAATCTATAGTTAATCTACCATTTATGCAGCTAAAAGACTAGTCAACTCTGAATTCAAAAAAATTATTGCAAAATATTACTATGAAAAATCAAAGAATAAAAGATGGGAATTACCAAACATTGAAACAGTAATTCCTAAGTATCCTCGAAAAACCACAGTTGGAACCTTCAGGTTGATTACAGGACATGATTGTCTGGCAAAACATTTAAACAGAATTGGGATATATTCTTCACCACTCTGTCCTCTATGTGATCTGCAAGAGGAAATGGACCGAGACCACCTTCAAATATGCCCGGCCACTTCTAGTGCCCCATCCATCAGTGAAAAACATTGGAGAGCAAGAGGATTAATGACTTCATTGTCAGAAATCCAGCATTAGCTAACAATAACATATGCACATGCACACGCGCACACACACACACACACACACACACACACACACACACACACATGCACGCACGCACACACATACACGCACACACACACACACACACACACGCACACCTGCCCACCTGTCCATATCACTGAATTAACAAAACAGAGTCTGAAGGTTCTGCTATGCATGCTCTGTTATTCCTGTAGGACTAAATCTGCATTTTTACTTATGGAATTTGATGTAGAGCTAGATTTATACGTATACAGTTCAATATTTATAACCTTAAAGGTATGGCTGTATTTGTTGCAGGATGTTATTAAAAGCTTTTATGATTTTCAGCAAAATTTCTTTAATCCATCATTTTGTACCTCATTGATGTTATGCATTTTGTTGATTTTGTCATTTACTGCCTGTTATTTGTTCATTTTCATTTGTCTTTGATCATAGTGTTGGTAATATTCTGGTTCCCTTATATCATCTCATCCCATGGAAAACATATAATTACAGATTTTAAGGTTTTTGTATTCATAAGTTTCGTCAATTTTCATGTTTATATAGACAACTATACATATTTCCTAGATCTTAATATTCTGCATGAAGGATCTTTTCTCTATGCTTATTTCCCCATCTTTATCGTCCTGGTGTCCTTTCGTTTCACCCTCTGTGAATTTGATGTCTTTGGTTGTGTTAGTGTTGATAGTCAATTCATGCATGTTGTAATCTATTCTAGATTTGTAGTAATTTAACATTTCGCCCAATTGTTAGCAGTGTCCTGAGTTTTGGAGCTACCAATGCTATAAAATCAAACTTCCAGTTATCTGTTTTGATTTTCAGTTCATACTTGATATTTACATGCTCTATATGCTTGCCTATAGCAGTACTGCAATACACTCTGCATACTGTTAGAAGTTTTGCTTGTTTTTCATTAGTAATTCTTTTGAAGAAATAATCATCACAGACAGATGTAGTTACACCAGTGTCACTCATTGCATATAATTTAATATCCTGTGCTTTTAACTCAGTGGTGGATTTGCCATTTCTTTATTGCAGCCAGTATCATGTTTTGCTATGCTTTTAACCTGTAATTTTGATACCATGTCTCTTCTCCCACATTGACCAACCTCTCAGATTTAATATTGATTCTGGTAGTTTCCCTATGAATTGACATTTTTTAAATGTTCATTTTCTGTTTCCTTGTTCCAAACTTTGTGCTCCAGATTCATTTTTGTTTTGTTCTTATGTATATGTTGTTGTGTATTCCAGTAACTTTCATTCCATGGATTGCATTTCTATTATTACTTAGATCAGTGTGTTCCAGCTGAGCTGCTTGCCAGTGAGCAGCAGCATACTAACTGGCTTGCGTGAGTAAGCCTGCAATATGCAGCACAGATCTGCTGTGGGATAAGCTGCCGCCATGGCGTGGTGGGTATTGGTGGAGACCTGCAACGGGGAATGAGTGGGATTGCTATGACCTTCACCCAGTGATGTATTGGTTATCATCTGCCATCACCCCCTCTACACCAATGCTCCACACAATGCTGCTACGTACTCACATGTATTCATACTCAAACTTGTGGATTTGGAACAGCCTGCCTTAGATATTGCTTACAGAAATTAATGCGATATAGCTGATTATCCCCTCTGAAGCTCTATTGTTGTAATGCATCCTTATCCTATTCCCTGGTTTGACTCTTACTCTTTTATGGATAGTGTCCCATGAGATCTATCCTTTGTGTTTTGTATCCTTTCATTGTGATGAGCTGTATATTGCAAGAATTGTGCCTCTCTCCTCTCATTTGTGTTCCTGTTTGAATTTCTTGTTCTATCTTAGTGTTTTTCTGCTGGTTTTGTGTATGATTATATACATTATTCTATTTCTTGTGATCAGGTAATTTTAAATTGTGTTTCAAAAGTGGTCAGTAATTTGATTACATCTCAAAATCTATTGGTATTACAACTATTAATCCTATACATATACAGGTGTCCCAAAATTAGCCTGACAAACTTTGGGAGCTGAGAGATAACATTATTTTAAACACCGTTTGTTAAGGTAAGTTTTTTGCTGCAGTGCTTCATTTAAGCACTAGACAAGTTAATGTCATAGATTACTACCTCCCACCCGGTTTAAGTATTTACGGCAAAATCAACAATGCAAATTAGTATTGCATTTATCTTAGTAAGGCACACAATCTTAATCCAAGAGACAAAACACAGAACACATAAACAAAACCCAGACATCTCATTGTTTACAGTTCATCACAGCTTTACTATTCAAAGTAAATGTTGGAATACATGCCCATTGTGATTAACACAGAGTGCATCAGCAGCCCTATTTCTGCCGTACTCTCACAAGGACACCAGCCATTTCATTGGTTTAAAAGTTTGTTGGTCTAATTTTGAATAGTGAAGCTGTGATTAACTGTAAACAATGAGATGTTTGTGTTTGTGTATGTTCAGTGTTTGTTTCTTGGATTAAGATTGTGTGCCTTATTAAGATAAATGCAACACTAATTTGCACCGTTGATTTTGCCGTAAATACTTAAACTGGGTGGGAGGCAGTAATCTATGACATTAACTCGTCTAGCACTTAAATGAAGCTCCGCAGCAAAAATCTTTCCTTAACACAAAGTGTTTAAAATAATGTTATCTATCAGCTCCCAAAGTTTGTGAGTCAAATTTTGGGACCTCTGTAGTGTCCAGAAAATGTCTAGTTATGTGGGCTATTAACCCTGTCTCAGACATATGCAGCTCCAACAATTTCCCTTTATTTTCCATTTTCATAAAATAATCTATCAGAGACAGTCGTTTTGATGATTCATATCTGTCTGTAGCTAACTTTATTCTTGCTTGATTTGGCTTAGCTGGGGCCCAATCCCTAGATAAAAACGGGTTTCTGAATTACGTATATGAGTCATTCCATGTCAAATCGCACATGTCTCCAATTTCATTAATATTAAATTTACCTGTTCTGTGAATGAAAAAATGATACACCTATTCTTTTGTTTGTCTGTAAATTAATTATTTTGGTAAATATAAAACATTAACAACTTTTCGGATATTTTACGCACACTGCTCTACATAAATATCTCTGGTATTATTTTTTCGGATAAATATGATCTGTAGCTCATTTTGAACATTAAAATGTGTACTTTATTTATACGTTAAACAAAAATTAATCAAAGTAAGAACAAAATTAGAAACTGAAAGCTTCACTTATCTTAATAATATTGCAAGTTCTTTGGTGCTGCGCTAAGATAAGTGAAGCTTTTAGTTTCTAATTTTGTTCTTACTTTCTGATTTTTGTTGCTTCACTGTTAATAGCTTCATTATTTCCTTAAAAATTAATTAGTTTAATATTTCCTATTATTACAAAGCCATTAATGTTACAAACATCATTAACAATACTTACATTTTACTTTAAATTTCCGGAAAAAATTTTGAAATGTAGCTTGATGATGCCGTATAATCCTAATAAAATTTAGATTGGAATTCCAAATACATACAGAGAAATTAAATAAGTTACCAAGCCGTGCAACACAGAGTAACACTGTCTTCACAGTCAAGAGGTACACATACTGCATGCAGCTGATTGCATATCATGTGTTGTGGTTCCGTCAAGGTCAGACTGTTAGTATATATACTGAAATGGGCCACTCCACGTCAAATTGAACCTTCTGAAACTTGACATACTATTTTTTCCAATTTTTTAATGTTATCAGTAGATGAGATTAAATAACTTGTATGTTTTCTTTTTGGTATGACACACTTATTTTGTGCCTTGTTGAATATTATTTATACTGTATATTCGCATGCTGTATCATATAAAAATCATTATACTGAATATTATGTGAATTTTAGAATTTTCGTGCTTGCAGCATTCTGAATTTAAATAAATTGGAGTTTTACATACCATTTTTTTAGGTTCACTCAAAATATACAATAGGCCACTTTTAAGGGGCAGTATTATTAAAATATATTTTAATTACTAAACGCTTACTTTTAAAAAACCGAAAAAAATATAAATATAGTCAGAAACATTGTATATTGAACTACGCTGGTTTCAGAATGGGATTCGAATAAGAAGTGATATTATAAATACTTTACTAATGAGGTATGCGTGGTGAGTCACTTGGATCGATTGAGGAAAGTGCTTTGAACACTAGGCAAGGTGTCATTGCACTTCTGGTGTTTATTGTTGGCATAATATACTTTTATTGCTAGTTGACCTTTAGTAAATACTAATTATAAGGATTGCTTGTCACAAATTATCTGCAGTCCCCATCATCCAACTGTTATTTAAAGAAATGTAATGCATGTCCAGAAACTAATACATCGTTTACAACTCCTAGATGAACAATCTATCCAAGAGATTACTTACAGGCAATGGGTGACTGTGGATCGCACAAATTTAGAAAGCTTGATATCGCTAGGATTTCCTAGACAAATTGTCAACAAAGCTCACTAATTTATTACCACATACATTCATAGCTCAGCAACAACATTTATTTTTGAAGGAGTGCAAACAAAATTTGGTAATAGGTGAATGCATAGTAATAGCCGATTTCTCAGAAAATTATGCATTTGTTATCCAGGATTGTGTTCAGGGCGCACACTGAAACTATAGACGGGCCATGATTCACCCTTTTGAGGCCTTCTACAAAGACAATAAATGACAATACTACAAACACAAAGACAACGATCGTCTTAAATATTTCAATTTTAATGGTGTTCTACTACACCTACTATATTTTATTTTTTATTTTATAATTTTTCTGTGAAGTATGTTGTATGTATGAATGTGTAGAATAAATACATTTTTAAGATCTGGCATATTAGCCCTGGTTTAAGTAATTAGGTGCCAGAGTTATTATACAGATTTTTATCTTATTTTATTTTATTTTATTTTATTTTACACCTACTACCCAAAAATAAAATAAGATTTGTAGCTTTCCTGGCGACGAACATATTCAAGATGCTCTCGAGCTTCGAGCCAGGTGTAGTGATGAAAAGACATGATGTCTTTTCATCACTACACCTGGCTCGAAGCCCGAGAGCATCTTGAATATACCCAAAAATAGACAGATAAGTAGTGGAATATTAAATATTAATATCTTTTATCCAACATTTTAATATGCAAGAACTGAACATTGAAATTAATAATCTAAAAAGCAAAAGGTCTCCTGGACCAGATCACATAAATCCAGAGTTCATTAAAAACCTTGGAAAAACAGCAAAACAACAACTACTAAAACTCTACAGTCTATCCTGGAACACCACTGTACCTGCCGAATGGCGAAAAGCAATAATTGTCCCACTCTTGAAGAAAGATAAAACAGCATCAGAAATAAAAAATTATAGACCAATAGCTCTTACTAGCATAATAGCAAAAGTGATGGAAAGAATGGTGTCAAACAGGTTAAATTGGTTTCTAGAATCACAAAATTTAATTTCCCCATGTCAAGCTGGATTCAGAGAGTTCCATTCTACAAATGAACAAGTCTTACTTCTCAGTCAAGAAATCAAAGACTCCTTCAATAGAAAAGAAGATAATGTATCAGTTTTTATTGATTTCCAAAGTGCATATAATTCTATATGCAGAACAAAACTACAAAGAAAGTAAGAAAAAATGGCGATACAAGGTCCAATGCTTTCATGGCTATGTCATTTCCTAACACAACACTTTATTGCTACCAGATATAGAAGAAAT
This sequence comes from Tenodera sinensis, assembly GCA_030765045.1. Classification (NCBI taxonomy): domain Eukaryota; kingdom Metazoa; phylum Arthropoda; class Insecta; order Mantodea; family Mantidae; genus Tenodera; species Tenodera sinensis. The sequence continues at coordinate 141,026,644 of CM060962.1, forward strand.
ATATCTAAATACAAACAAGTACACCGTGGCTTACCACAAGGCGCAATGCTTAGCACTACACTTTTTAATATATTTATTAATGATCTGCCATAACAAATACAAGAATCAGGTGTGAAGTGTGCACTATTTGCTGATGACTTAGTAATGTGGACTTCAAAACCAAAAAACAAAAGTACAGAACTAGAAAAAACCATGCAACAATCCTTAAACAACCTACAAAAGTGGACCAAAGAAAATTTGATGACTGTTAAATCAACAAAATCAAACTATGTAATCTTTTCACCAAGGAAAAAACCACTAAAAACAAAACTAAATTTTGAGGGTCAACAATTACCAGAAACAAAGGAAGCAAAATATTTAGGAGTTACATTTGATACCAAACTTACATGGACCAAACAAAATAGAAAATGTAATACAAAGAGCAGAGAGGCGCCTTTCACTGTTAAAACGTCTAACAGGAATGAAGTGGGGATGTTCCGGAACAACTCCTAACACAACGTACAATGTATATATAAAGCTATTATTTACTTATTGCAGCGAATTTTTTGTAACAGCAAATACAAAAAAAAAATTCAAATCTTTCAAAACCAAAGTCTGAGACTAATTACAGGTGCTATCAAAACCACACCAATAGCAGCTATGGAAATAGTAACCAACCAATACCCCATTGAATATGAAATAGAAAAAGCGGCTCTTATTCAACACGAAAAGTTGATCAGACTCCCATTCAATACATGGCACAAGAGAAATTTTACACATTCACTAAAGACTCAGAAGAGCTTTCTTTCCAAAATTCAAGACATCAAGAAGAATGTATACCTTCCTAATTCAAAGGAAAACTTCATATCTAAAGTCAATCCGACACAAACATTAGATATCGCATATTATTTACACCTGACACAAGAAGTTAAGAAAAGTGATACTCCAACTAGTATTCTAAAATTATTGGCATCAGAGACAATCCATACTAGATATCCAGAACACGAATGGCTCCATATTTATACTGATGGATCATTGATATCAAACCAAGATGGAGCAGGTGCTGGAGTCACATGTCACCTCTTTTCCTATTACAAATCTTTAAGTTATGGAGCTACGAAATTTGATGGAGAAATTGAAGCAATTTGAATGGTCCTACAAAATCTTTTGTATAGAATTTCACATTTTCAGTAAGCAGTTATTCTCTCATATTCCAGGGCAGCAATTATAGCAATTACTTCCAAGTTGTCACCAAAAAACCAAACAATTATAGAATGTTGGAAAATCCTTACCCATCTAACAGCACTTCAAAAACACCTAGTCTTCCAATGGGTAACAGCTCCCTGTGGACTGAGTGGTAATGAGAAAGCTGATTTTCTTGCATAAAAGGGTACCAGTAGTGTACAAAAATCTATAGTTAATCTACCATTTTGTGCAGCTAAAAGATTAGTCAACTCTGAATTCAAAAAAGTTATTGCAAAATATTACTATGAAAAATCAAAGAATAAAAGATGGGAACTACCAAACATTCAAACAGTAATACCTGAGTATCCTTGAAAAATAGCAGTTGGAACCTTCAGGTTGATTACGGGACACGATTGTCTGGCAAAACATTTAAACAGAATTGGGATATATTCTTCACCACTCTGTCCTCTATGTGATCTGCAAGAGGAAATGGATCGAGACCACCTTCAAATATGCCCGGCCACTTCTAGTGCCCCATCCATCAGTGAAAAATATTGGATAGCAAGAGGATTAATGACTTCATTGTCAGAAATCCAGCATTAGCTAACAACTACAACAACAACAACAGAGACAATAGAAGCATAAAGCATAAACATTTTGTTGCTATTTCTGAATGCGTAAAACATGACACCAGAGCTGTCCATCTTTTCCAAACAAAGCTATTACTATTTTTGAAACAGCATTTGGGAGTATTGCATAAAGTAATATACTTTTCAGATGGCTCAAGTGCTCAGTATAAAAATAAAACAAACTTTTCAAATATTTATTCCATGAAAACGATTTTCAAATTCCGAGCAGAATGGCACTTTTTTGCTGCATTACACGGAAAAGGACCTTGTGATAGAATTGGCAGTACTGTTAAGACACTTGCAATGAAAGCGAACCTTCAACCTGGGATAGATCTATCACAACACCAAGAAAACTGTTTCACTGGGCCCAGAAAAACATTTCTAACATTGTCTTTAACTTTTTCTCCGATAGAGAACACAAGGAACATAATAATACTTTTCAGTCAAGATACCAACAAGCAAAAGTAGTGTGAGGTACTCTACAGTTGCACGGTTTTGTTCCGGTATCTGCATCTCAGGCATTAGTAAAAAACTATTCATTTCAAAGCGAAGGGATAGTGGTGGATATTTAAAAATCAGTATAACTTGAAGTGTAATGACTGCAAGTGTAGATCTATTATTGGAATTTTAAATTGTGAAATGTTAACTTTGTGCCATATGAAGAGAGTGATCGACCAAAGTATCTGCTATAGCTATTTCAGTGTTTATACTAACAGTTTGACCTTGACAGAACCACAACACATGATATGCAATCAGCTGCATGCAGTATGTGTACCTCTTGACTGTGAAGACAGCGATACTCTGCGTCGCACGTCTTGGTAACTTATTTAATTTCTCTGTATGTATTTGGAATTCCAATCTGAATTTTTTCTAGGATTATATGGCATCATCAAGCTACATTTCAAATTTTTTATGGAAATTTAAAGTGAAACATGAGTATTGTTAATGATGTTTGTAATATTAATGGCTTTGTAAAAATAGGAAATATTAAACTAATTAATTTTTGTTTAGTGTGTAAATAAAGTACACATTTTAATGTTCAAAATGAGCTACAGATCATATTTATCTAAAAAATAATACTAGAGCTATTTATATTTATGTAGAGCAGTGTGCGTAAAATATCCGAAAAGTTAATGTTTTATATTTACCAAAATAATTAATTTACAGACAAACAAAAGAATAATTGTATCATTTTTCATTCACAGAACATGTAAATTTAATATTAATGAAATCGGAGACATGAAGGTCAAATTTTGTGCGATTTGACATGGAATGACTCATATGTTTCATGATGTGCCAAAGTTAAACTTTGCCATTTTAAAGCTTTGTTTTTCAAACTCGTTTTCACTATCATCATTTTCATCTCAGGAGGCCTCTTAACCTTCAAATATTCTTCCAATTCTTTCAAAAGTAAATTTGGACTATCCCCTTTATCCTCATAGAAAGCTAGAATCTTTATTGCATTGTTAACTTCAGCTTGACTTTGCTTTAATTCATTTATTGTTTGCTGTTGTGATGGCATCATGTTTGCTGTACATTTATCTATGCTGATACAATTTGTTTCACACTACCACTATTTACATTTTCTTTCCTAATAATTTATATTTTGTGATTCACTTTTTTAATTTTTTCTGTTACTTTTGTCTCATAATTACTCTGGTCTAATTTCAGTTGTTCTATCTCCTTGACTACCTCTACTTTTATGCTATTAACGTTTTCTAAGCTAGCTGTGCATTCTGTCGTCCCACTTTTGCATTTATTAATCTTCCTTCTAGCATTGCTTTATTCTCCCACATTTATATTTCTAAATTATTCATTTAGTTCCCTATAGCTTCTATTTTGCTCTCCAGAGGCTTTTGGTTTCACTTACTTCCCTGTGAACCCACAGTGCAACAGCCCATGAAGGTCCAAGGCTTACTGCCCAGCCGCTGCACCCCCCCAACCTCTGCCCACTACAGGCATCATGAGTGGGGTGCAGTACTGGAGGGTGGAATGTGGTCAGCACCCAAGCCCTCCCGGCCAGTTATGCGGCCTACATGACTTGGGGTTGGTACTTTTTGATCAAGTAGCCTCTCAATTGGCCCCTACAGGATCTAGCGAGGCTGAGTGCACCCTGTGCCGCACTTCCCAGTGGGGGAAAAATCCCCACGCCAGTACCAGGGATCAAACTCAGGTCCTCCATGCCAGAAGTAGGTGTGCTACCACTGTGCTATGGAGGCGGTCTGTTTCCCTATGTGTATCCCTTAAATAGTTTTCCATAATCTCCATATTCTTTTTACATTCTTCTCTGCCTTGCTACGAGTATATTTTATTCATAAATCTCCTTCTACAAGGGGCATTTGGAAATGATTTAAAATTGCATTGTTTTAAAAATACTACTCAGTCTATGGGCATGTCCTTCATAGGAAAATGAACTGATATTAGTATACCATGCAGACACTAGATGGCAGTTGTGAAGAGAGTGCATAGTGAAAGAACAGTGGCTGTTTGTTGTTAAGTAGAGAAAGCCATGATAAGATAAGATGCTTTATTGTCACAAACACCTACATACAAAATGAGCAAGAGCTCCGTAAACAAGTGACTCGTCAGATTGTGAAAACTACATTGATAAAACAAAACTTGTTTCACATATTTACAATAAGATTATAAACTAGGTTACAGTAATTTGGAAAATACAATACTAAAAGTGGAAGCCATACGTATCTACATATCACTATTTACAAAATTAAGGTACTATTATTAAGGTTATATACTATCACACATATATTCGGCTAATGAATAATAGGCCCTGTCTAATAGTAAGTTCTTCAATTTCTTATTAAATAATCCTTCGTTCTTTATGGTTTTCAGTTAGCTTGGCAGCCTGTTATAGGCCTTTATTCCTGCATAGAGTGGAGTTTTTTCATATAATGTTAACCTATGCATAGGTGGTTTCAGATTACTTTTTGTTCTGGTTCCATGACAGTGCTGTTATTGTGAGTCATACAATTTATCATAATTTAAGTGGATAAATTTAAGTAACTCATAAAGATATTGTGCCGGTAATGTTAGTATTTTAAGCTTTTTAAATAGATTCCCACACGATTCTTTTGGTCCAACCTGTGACGTTATGTGTATGATTCTTTTCTGGCATTTAAAAATGGCATCCCACCCCACTGAGTTGCCCCATAGTATGATTCCATAGGTCATTATAGAGTGAAAGTAGCTAAAATATACAATTTTTCTAGTTTCTGAATTGGTAATCTGGGCTATGCAGTGCATACTGAAACAAGCACTGTTTAATATCTTGTTTATGTAATGCATATGATCTTCCCATTTTAGCTGTTTGTTTACCTAGACGGCTGGCCCCATGGCGCAGTTGGTAGAGCACCTGCTCCCGGGTTCGATTCCTGGCAGGGGGGTAGGCATTTTTCTCCAGCCAGGATTATTCCTCATCTTTTCGTGAATCTGGAAGTATAATGGCGGCGCCGTGGCTGGGTGGTTAGACTGCTCGCCTACCACCTAAGTGGACTCAAATGTGGTGTTTGTGGTGAACAAAGCGGCATCTGGTTTTCTCCGGGTTCTCTGGTTTCCCTTGCCATTCATCCCACTAATTGCTCTATTATCACCCTTCCAATCATCCATTTCGTCTGCATTTCATATTATTCTCTTCCTCACTATCATTGCTGGTGCTTGGCTGACCACCTGCTTCCAGGTCTTCACTCTGTCTGGTCCAGAGGTCCCTGTGCTTCCCGACAGACGTGTGACCCTAGGCTGGCTTGTAATTCCTAGGGGGTGTAAGTCCTACATAAGGGGAGGGTAATCAGGGAAAGAAGAAAGAAAGAAGTTTACATAGACTCCTAATATTTTTGCCGTATCTGTCTGGTTTATTGGTAGATTGTTTTCATGCGGTTTGTCACGAGTACCGAGGTGCATAATGCACATTTTTGAGGTGTTTAGTTTCAAACCATTGCTGCTGAACCATTTCTTTAAGTGATTGAGTGTATCTCTTGCATTTTGTTGCAGGTCTTCATTGTTTATGCCTTTTAGTAAAATAGAGGCATCATCTGCATACATGCCTGTTTTACAATTTATGCATTTTGGGGGATCATTTGTGTACAATATATATAATAAAGGACCCAACACACTCCCTTGAGGAATTCCTGTTTTTATTCTTTTCCAATCCAACTGGGCTGTTCCCACAGAATTACTGAGTATTACCCTCTGTTTGTGGTCTTTTAAATAGTTTTGAAACCAGGCTAATGTTGTATGCACAAGATAGAAAGCAACTATCATAGACAAAGATGAACTGTATGGTTTTTGTGGAATGAAGGAGTCAAAACAACAGGTATTCAGAAATATTTAACTGCAGTATGTGGTCAAGAAGCTCCTGCACAAAAGACTGTAAACTGGATCATTTGGTTTACCAGTGGAAAGGAATTTGCACACAAGAATGTGAGTACTGATCCTCCATCAACACTGTGGTCTCTGAAGAACATTGAAGTTCTGCCTGAATTGATTATGGCTGGTAAACTGTAGCCTGCGCAAACCTGCATACCATTATTCATGATGAGTTGAATTTGAAAAAGATGTGTGCACTCCAGGTTCCACAGGATTTCACACAGGCCCAAGAGGAGAGCAGAGTACAATTGTGTTTTTGACTATTGGAAATGGAAAATAAAGATCCAGATTTTTTGGACAAACTGGTGACAAATCCTGCTGTCACTGCTATACTTCTAAGAAGAAAGTCTTTGTTGTATAACATGAAGGATGCACAATAGGAATTGCAGACATCGTCGACGAGTGGGTGCATGCACCCCTAAACAGTGGTTCTGTTACACAATAATGAAGTTACCAGGAAGGTGGCAGTGGTGTATTGAGGTTGGTGGGGAATATATTGAGAAATCCCAGGTACAATGACTCGTTTGTTAACTCATAAGGCACAAAAACTATTATTATAAATCATTTCCAAACAATTTTTTTCTACAGATTTCTATCTTCTGTTTCAAATCATTTCTGACTTTCTCTAAATATTTCCTATTCTGCTTGATTACCTCTTCTGTTTTGAATACAGAACTTTGTTCTGTTTCTTCCCTACTCTGTTTGGTTTCCTGCTTTAAATTATTTATACTTTTTTCAATCTCCTGTTCCAGTTTATTTCCTAAGCTTTGTTCTAAGTTAGCCATTGCATTTCTCCTACTTTAGATTAGATTAGATTTATTGTCAACCTTGGGAATTACAAGAATTCATGGTATTGTCAAAATTAATAAACATGAATACAAATAAAATAATTTATTATATACAAGTATAATAAATTACACACCCAGAAGGGGTTCATGGAAAAGTACTTTCTGTACCTTTCTTCATTTCCTTTCCCCTACTTTCTGCATCTTTCTCCATTTCTATTCTGCTACTTTTTGCATCTTCCTTTCTACCTTCTTTTATTTCTTGTTTTAAGCTTTGCCCTAAATTAGTCATCATTTCCATCACTTTTATCATTGGGTCTTTCCTCTTTATAACCCCATCTGTAATCTTCGCTCTACCACTCCTATTTATTTATCTACTTCTATGGCATGAGATATTTGCACTGTCTCTTCTACCACACCTACTTACATTTCTATTCCTATCTCATTTTGTAAGTTTTTTCGCCCTCATTTTTCTTACAGATTTTCAATTTTTATTGTTCCTAAGGATCATAAATGAAATGAAATAAAATGAGATTCTTGGTCCTACTGTTTGTTGACTTCAACCCTTACAATTCCTGTTTTCCGATGTTGGGAAGATTAAGTAATCATGATGTGTAGTCTTGGGGATGCAAAATGAACTATAAGGCGTACGGTGTTACAAGGCACATGAGGCTAAGCTCGAGAGGGCTCACCTAGAGCTACTGTCCTATCGTAGTCTGCAACGTTGCCTAGTTCGGAACGCACAGCACAAGTGTGAGCAACAGAGATTTCTCTTTTTCATGCACCCAAAATTATTACTGGAAATTCCACATTTGAATATGCCTTGGTGTATACGGCAAGAATTTTTGAGGCAGCCTGTACAAAGGCCATTTTTCTACGACGTATGGTTCTTGAGTTATTGCTTCAAGAATAAACAACTGACTCCCGTATTTATGCTCATGTATGCAGCTTCCAATCTTGCCTGTGTGTTTTATTCCTTTTCATTACGCAGTTGCGGAGTAAGATAGTACAAAGTGTCGTTAGAAACTGCATATATGTACTAAAGTGTTATTATTTGCAAATAATAACAGCATTACTAAGATAAGTGAAGTTTTTAGCTTCTAATTTGTTCTTACTTTAAAATCTTGTTGCTTCACTGTTGATAGCTTCAATTTTTCCTTATTTAATGCATATATTTAGTTCATAAATTAACTGATCACGGATCACTGCAGTTGCGCGCGAATTCTTTAGTTCGGTTCAACACCAATTCGTAAGGCAAATTGTGCTTTGTGTAACTGTGACAATAAGCAGAAAATTCATATGTTTACATTGTGTTTAATGAAGCGTTAACAATGTCACTTTCAAAGCCTGGTACCAGTGGTGCAGGTACTAAGGGTAAGGTGCTCCGCTCTCAGGCCAGAAATATTATTTTTAAAGTGTACAGTTTTTTTAAGGAATTGGCATCTTGAGGAAGTGCATGTAAATAAGTATGTTAATATCAAGTCGTACAGTTTATAATGTTATCATCATTATCCTTTGCTGCGTAAGTTTACGTTCTTACAATTTGTGACATGACAGTTTCTTTCTTCTTTCCCTCTCCATAGCTTCCGCTCTCTGGCACATCACTTGGCAGCAATGCAGCCACCGTGTGCACGCGTTGGTTTAGCTCATGTACCTTCTAAAACCATACACTGTATAGTTATCTTGATGTACGGTCCTTGGTGCGTGCATGGGAGCCATGTGCGCTTCAGCATTTAATAACTCTTATCTGCAGGGTAACTTGTTAGGATAAAATAAAGGCAAAAATTTTTTAATTGGCAACATAAATATTAATTTAGCATGTAATTTATCTCAATACATTATAAACAAATATTGAATATATTTAAATATCCATTTTAACAATTGTTATTAATGTATTAGCATTCTAACATTTAACATTCTGTCACAACATATAAAAAAGGGCAGAAAATGATTGGAATTATTTGTTCTTTACAGGAATGGGACACAATAGAGTATACAGGCTGGAACGTAATCGATGGCACAAAGTTGAAGCTAACATTGAGCTAAGTCCAGATACCTTATTTTATGGAGAATTGGTGCAAGAACTAAGAGGAGAAGGTCGATCTCAACGTAAATTAACAACTCTTCATATTATTGATGCTATTTTTGTAGGTGGAGATGATATATCTCACCTACATATTACAGAAAGGTTTGTAAATATAGCTGTTTTCTAAAATAAGCAATACCATTTAGGTTGTACTTTAAATTGTATTACTGTACTGCAGTTAGAAAAAAACAATTGAAATTGGTAGTAGGATGCTTTGTGAAGAACTAATACATGTTTTAGCAATGAAATAGAACATTTCAGTCTTAATCTTTTACAAAACAGACATATTTATTAATGTAATATTTTCACCTTCAGGTGCGACTGTTACATCTAAAATGATAACGCCACTCAGCAAGGTTTTGGGAACTGGAAAGGTTAAAAGTGGGTTTTGTTAGATATAATGTACTGACTGCATTGCTGAAAACAGAATGTTTCTATCACATGAGGGGAAAAAAGTTATTGCTGTTTGTTTTTCTCTGCATGGCAATCTCGCTCTGTCTGCATATGCACCCATACATACTTGCGTAAGCTTATCTGGCTTGAACTGCGGACCTTATGTGAAGCACCTGTGTTTACTTTTTACTTTCTCTACTGGTAAGTAGGGGAAGTATTGTATTCCACCCAAAAATTCGATGTCGAGATTTCACCGGAAATATATGTTTTGAGATCCCCTGAATCCAAAAAAAACATTTTTAGAAAAAGGTCCGTGTGTGTGTCTGTGTGTCAGTCTGTGGACAGTATAACTCAAAAACGAAAAGTCGGTTAAAAACCAAAGTTGGTATTTAAGTTTAATGTCTTTCAAGGATGCAACACATAAAGATTTTTAAGAAAATAGCCCAACCCTAAACTACCCTTTACATGGAACATTTTTCGAAAATTTTGATTTTCTTGAAAATGACTCTAACAGTTTTGATTAAAATGACATATGTTTGAGATATTTTTATGACAAATGAAATGTATATCTTGAATTTTCTGGCTATAGCCCCTGTAGTCGATTTACTCTGGACGACTTTTGCATAACTGGTAAACCGTTAGAGATAGACCAAATCATTCTATACAAAAAATGTAGATCTTCCTAAAATACACAATTTATGTCCAAATAAATTTTCTTGTAGGGTGAACCATTTCGGAGATATTCCTTGTTATGTGTGTGAGCTTCGGAAATCTTCAAACTTTCATGAAGTGGATCATCGTTGTTCATTTTTTTATATGTTAAGTGTGCAAAGACAACAGAATCTTAAAGCTTTAAAACATTTAACTATTGCACAAAGCATACTGTATTCTAACATTCCCTTTGCACCTACAAGGAAATAAGCAATAAGATAATTTGTACAAATGTTTATCTCAACACGAAGAAGATATAGGAATAAGAGTTTGTAAGAATGGTTAGTACAAGAGTAGAGAAAGTCATGTGAGTGCAACACATAACATTTTTTCCAAATAGGAATTAAGATGTGCTACCATATTTTAGGCAGGGTCTCCGTCTAGGGGATATGTGAATGGCAACCACAAGGTACCCAAGCTGAGCAGAACATTACTTCCACTTACTGGTGTTTTGCTCCTCACTGTAACTTTTCTGTCTGACCTTACCTTGGTCATCTCTTGTTCTCTTCCAACCCCGATACTATTAGGGTTCCTGAGGGCTAGGGAGTCTTGATTTTTCCAACCTCTCCATTTCTCTAATTTCTCTATAAAACCTTAACCCCTAACATGCTGACCTGTCATGGCATGTAATACGTCCTCTGATTGGTAATCAGAGGATATGGTCAGTGAATTTATTTTGATAACTCTCCCGGTCAGGTCAGTGAGACCCGTAAACCAACGACAGGTGTGGTCCTCCAGACATTCTGGGGGTTGTGAGAGAGCGATGTGACCGCCAAAACATAAAAATATGGTGCTCTCTAAAGAGCAGTTACATTTACTGCTAAGTCTACTGACCAACCAATACCCCATTGAATATGAAATAGAAAAAGCAGCTCTTATTCAACACGAAAAGTTGATCAGACTCCCATTCAATACATGGCACAAGAGAAATTTTGCACATACACTAAAGACTCAGGAGAGCTTCCTTTCCAAAATTCAAGACATCAAGAAAATGTACACCTTCCTAATTCAAAGGAAAACTTCATATCTAAAGTCAATCCGACACATACATTAGACATCACATATTATTTACACCTTACAGAAGAAGTTAAGAAAAGTGATACTCCAACTAGTGTTCTAAACTTATTGGCATTAGAGACAATCCATACTAGATTTCCAGAACACGAATGGCTCCATATTTATACTGATGGATTTATACTTGATATCAAACCAAGATGGAGCAGGTGCTGGAGTCACATGTCACCTCTTTTCCTATTACAAATCTTTAAGTTATGGAACTACTAACTTTCATGGAGAAATTGAAGCAATTCGAATAGCCCTACAAAATCTTCAGCAAGCAGTTATTCTCTCAGATTCCAGGGCAGCAATTATAGCAATTGCTTCCAAATTGTCACCAAAAAACCAAACAATTATAGAATGTTGGAAAATCCTTACCCATCTAACAGTACTTCAAAAACACCTAGTCTTCCAATGGATACCAGCTTACTGTGGACTGAGTGGTAATGAGAAAGCTGATTTTCTTGCAAAAAAGGGTACCAGCGGTGTACAAAAATATATAGTTAATCTACCATGTTATGCAGCTAAAAGATTAGTCAACTCTGAATTCAAAAAAATTATTGCAAAATATTACTATGAAAAATCAAAGAATAAAAGATGGGAACTACCAAACATTGAAACAGTAATTCCTGAGTACCCTCGAAAAACAGCAGTTGGAACCTTCAGGTTGATTACAGGACATGATTGTCTGGCAAAACATTTAAACAGAATTGGGATATATTCCTCACCACTCTGTGCTCTATGTGATCTGCAAGAGGAAATGGATCGAGACCACCTTCAAATATGCCCGGCCACTTCTAGTGCCCCACCCATCAGTGAAAAATATTGTAGAGCAAGAGGATTAATGACTTCATTGTCAGAAATCCAGCATTAGCTAACAACAACAACAACAACAACAACATATTTTAGGCAAGACTATGTTTGCTTGGTGTCAAAACTAAACATTGTGTACGAACTAACTTGAGAATTTAATGCCATTCTGGCAGTTTGTCACAATAGCTCAGTGGTAGAGCGTCCGCCCGGCAAGCGGAAGGTCTGTGGTTCAAATCCCAGTTGTGGCATTGAATTTTTAAGTTCCAGTTCTACCTCTTAATTGTGTACAATATTGAAGATTGGCATTTATTTATAAATTCTTTCAAAATTAGTTTGAAGGCTGTACAACTTCACAATGACAATGAACTGCCATCTGCTCCTGTGGCCCATGAGTTGGTATGAAAGTAACACATTGAAGTATGTTACTAATTCTAGAAGTCATTAAATACAAGGAACATAACCACCATATTTGTGGTGATTTAAAGGTTGTTGGACTTCTCCTTGGATTACAGAGTGGATTCACAAAATTCTGTGGTTTCCTGTGCCTGGGGGATACTCGAGCTGTTGAACAATACTACACAGTCAAAGAATGGCCCAAGAGAGAAGAATTCGAACCAGGGAAGCAGAATATAAAATACAAGCTATTGGTGAACCTTTTAAGGCAGGCTCACACCTAGACGCGCAGAGGCGAAGCGCGGTGTGCCGAACAGAACCAACTCGCTCACATCTATCAGAAGCGAGACACGCTGAAGAGTTGATGTGCCAAGGTCAGTCACTGTCAATCAGCCCAATGGATCGTTTGGCTGTACTAGTGCTAATTTGCGAAGAAGCAGAAAAAGAGGAGCGCAGGCAAAATAGAAGATTCTGGGTACATGACATAAACTTATCCAGGAATGTAAAAGGTGAATTTTTCACACTGTTTGATTATCTTTTGCGTGATGAAGATAAGTTCAAAGTGTACTTTAGAATGAGCATAACAAAATTTCAGCAGATATTTCATCTTGTTGAGGAACATCTAAACAAAAATGTCACGAGATTTTGTGAACCAATATCAGCCACTCAGAAACTGGTAATATGTTTAAGGTGAGTAGGACAAAAATACAATATTGGTAAAGGGAGGTTATTTCACATAATGAAATATTTAACACATTGTACAAGTACTTCATTTACTTAAATGTATTTAAAAATCAGTCTAAAACTCATTGTAATATTACATGATATGTGTTCATTTATTTTTAGAAAAAGGTTCGTGTGTCTGTCAGAGCTTCAGTTCGGTGCAATATATGTCAATTGTATTACTGGCACTTCATTGGAAGGGCCGCTTTGACTACACTTTTGTCTATTATGGGCTTCCGTTTCGCACTCGATAATTACGTCCATCACTCTCTTCTTTGCTAAAATCTGTAAGTCCGGGGGAAAGGGCCTGACAGTTTCAGCCACACTCACGAACATGGTTGTGATGACATCTGTGTGAGGGTAACTGGAAGCTAGAGGATCACTTTTTTCTAGATACTCCCTCAAGACACTTGCCACACTTTCTTTTTGTATTTTCCTCTTTCGAGGATGTGAAAAAGCAGCACACTTGGTTCATCTAAGCTGGGATCACATGATACTGAATCATCTGCTTATACACTCCCTTATATGTTTCCACTTTTCCTTGCACTGATTCCCTGAACTATATAAATTAACTAACTATAGAGAAAAATAATGTTATTTAATTGAGTCCCTGAAATAAACAGCTAAAAGCTGAATGCAGAATTTATCACCACCACCACCACCGCCACCACCACCGCCACCGCCACCGCCACCGCCACCACCACCACCAGTATCAGTATCAGTATCAGTATTAGTATTACTATTACTATTATTAGTGTTACTGTTACTACTGCTGCTGCCGCCGCCGCTGCTGCAGCAGCAATAATAGTAATAGTACTAGTAATAGTAATAGTAATAGTCATAATGATCATCACCATCATCATCATCATCATAATAATAATATTTTGCATTTAATATATTGTAATATGTAATATGGTTTGCTACAACAACACTGTTTTAAACCATAGTAGATAAATTAGCTTCTCTTAGTTTTTAACTGAATGCCCAATTAAATAAACATACTTAGATACTTTTGAAACTTTTTTGTTCATTCATTATAAACTGATTCAGAATTACAGAGGTGTAAAAATTATTAGACTCAAAGCAAGGTTTTATTTATGTAATATTACATGTTGATCTAGGATTATGTTATAAACATTGGTGGTTATTATAGTAAAAAGCTTGCAGCATTTTCGACCAATCAGAGTTTGTTGTCTATATTAAAAAATAAGGAAAACTATTGACGCTGCCAAATTTTAACTTTTAGTTCTAGGCACCTGGGTATATGGATTCTAATTTCTTCTCTCTGTAAAATAGGCGCATAAAGTATACTTTTGATGACCATTGTCAGTCATGCATCAACTCAGTATTATCTGTAAATAATCCTGACCACACAGTATATGGACATTAAATGATAATATTTGTTCATCATGGGCTTTTAAGCCTAGGAAAAACTGTCCATAGCAAAAGCTACCACTCAGAGTTGTTAATGGAGCAAAATAAATATTTACAGTGACAAGCAGTGGATGCATATTCCCAGAAAGTGTTTTATTTCACTTTAGGAAGTTGTAAACTATTTCCAAGTTCATATCTCGCATCCATTTTACCATAAGAAATGCATTTGAGTCTAATAATTTTCACACGTGTGTATGACCAAGTCGCTGCACAAACCCTACAAAGTGTGACTTTTCTACGATGATTTATTTTTCTTACATTACTATTTAATAGGAATGCACAATATAGCATCAAATATGTCGTAATTCCATGCAGCTCTTCCTTAAATTATAGGGTTTATATTCATTTACCTGAAACGTTTCCAATTTCTTCAGCTATTTGTTCCCAAGCGTTATCCCTTGCATTGCTATTGCTGTACAATTTGTGGCATTTATCAAACAAAAAGGTATATTGTTGAACTAAGGTGATAAGCTTTTCCTCATCCATTACTGCAGTAAAAGGTGTGAAAATGCTGTGAATGATTTACTGCTACTGAATAGAGATGTCACAAAATTAGAGATGACCTCGATTAGCACGAAGACTTACGACCGTGACATGATTGATACCGATTGTGAAACCACACCCATGGAAGAAAAAGAAATATTCTCTGCAAGCAGAAGCGAGTGGAAGCCTGCAGTTCTGCATGCTGCGCCGTGTTTAGGTGAGAGCCGTTCCATTTATTAACGTGGAAAATATATTTTTCGGCGCACCGCGCTTCGCCTCTGTGCATCCAAGTGTGAGCCTGCCTTTAAATGAGTGTCTTCCACCTTTACATATAAAGCTGGGGCTCCTGAAAAATTTGTAAAGGAAATGGACAAAATAGGGGAAGGTTTCAAATATCTGACAAAACTGTTTCCCAGTATAAGTGCAGCCAAGATAAAAGGACTTTTCATTGGTCCACAGATAAGACAATGCTTAAGAATTCACAATTTGATGCTAAGCTGTATCCCACTGAACTTCCTGCATGGTTGTCATTCAAACAAGTGCTGAATAGGTTTCCAGTTGACAAAAAAGTACTTATCAATGATCTTTTACATAACTACAGAAACTTACGATGCAGGATGTGTTTGAAGATGCATTTTCTACATTTGCACTTAGACTTCTTTAGAATTTGGTGCAGTTAGCGGTGAGCAACATTTTTACCAAGATGTACTACAGATGGAACATAGATATCAACGAAGAAGGGATCCCTCCATGATGACTGACTATTGTTGGTTTCTTAAGCAGGAAGATCCATTTTTTCATAAAAGAAAATCCCATAGAAAAAGCTTCCCAACTGCTTTGGTATCCAGACTCTAAAGGTAATATACTAGTAAATTCCACAAGTATTTTTTGTATGGTAGATGAATATGAACTTCAAATTTTCTCAGAAATCTGTTAGGTACATCCATTCAAATCCTTGATGTAATCAAATTAGGGAATTTGTCAAGACCACCTCACTAATGAACCATTATTTCAGAATATACAAGATACAGAGGTCTGATATTATTGCAGGATCATTATGCATTCTTTACAAGTGTGATACTTTGTTTTGATGATACAAATTTAATACAATAAAAAAAATTAATTTCTTAATAACCTCTAAAATGTAAAAAGATCTACTTTTACTTTTTTTTAAATTATGTACCACACAAAACTCAATAAAAACATTTCACATAATCTCTGTATTGTCTGAATTGTATAATACAATAAGAAAAAATTGAAGCTATTAACAGTGAAGCAACAAGATTCTAAAGTAAGAACAAATTAGAAACTAAAAACTTCACTTATCTTAGTAATGTTGCAGTTCTTTTTGCTGACCCTGGGTTTCAAGTTGTCTCCAACTCATTCTCATACAAGTTTTATGCACATAGGCCTACACTCGGGGCCAATTAAGAAGGGGATTGATAGATGTTAACCACGTGGCTGCAAAGTAAAAATGAACGGGAGGGGATGAATGCATCTTAGTGGTGGTCATACCAACAAAAAGAAGGACCAATTACAGTCCGTCTGGTCTAAGTTGGAACATGACCTACTTAGCGCTACCCCTCCCTGTGATAGGGGAGGGATGACAACACATCGCCACGGCTATCCGCGACTGCCTAGTCTGCGTCCGTCGGTAATAGGTGTTTCGACGAGTGTACGGGCTGCTTATGTACATATAGCCCTTAATATTGACAGTGAAATATGGAAATGCTGGTGATGTGTTTAGTCCTTCTCATTGTGTTGGCAATCGTATTGTTCCAAGCTGGTGTTGGAAGAAAGGGGAAACCTCTTCAATCTGATGTACGGGAAATTGTATGTTTGGTACATAAGTGTTTTGCTGATGAACTAGAGGCATTAACATTGGGTAAACCAACAATATCCGTGACACAGGTCATGGAAAGAACTGCCGCAGCTACTGGTGTATCTCGCACTTCAATATACAGAATTTTGCAAGAAAAGAATAAAGCAGACGAAAATGGGACCACTGTTAGAACACCAGGAAGGAAGCGACCAAATAGACAACTAACAAGCACAGCAGCCGATTCATTTACAAAGGCAACTATTCGTAGTACAATTTATAGGTCGTACACATTGCATTTCTTGCCCGAAAATTGGAAAGCTGTCTGTGAGCATGTGAAGCGCGTAGAAGAAATGTATTGGGAAAAAGACGGATTAATGGACGATATATTGGACAGATTCAACATAAATTTAGAAGACAGTTACTCTGAATTGGAAGATGCGTGTGAAGACTGCAGATGTGATCCAGCATCCGATATCCATGAAGCCGAAGATCTTACCAGCGTCCAAGTAACCCTTCTTGGACGGGATCTCTACACTGCCGCTATCTAACAGCAGTTCTTAAAGCGCTGCTCTTTGATAGCTGCGATATAGTCAGCCAGTCAATCTCACCGTTGCATGTTGCATGGAACTGATGCGAAATGGGATTAGGCAGTCATGGAGTACCCACAAAAGCGCGGGCAGTAGTGCGTTCTCTCTCTAATTCCAATGTTTCAACATAAACCAAACGAACTGTAGTGCTAAGGCATTTCCATAGAAATGGTATACACAAGGACCCTGTTGCTGATATGTAACACGTAATACGTGATCAGCATGTGGCTGTCAGTCTGGGTGGCTCAGTTGGTTAGACACTGTTCTACTGATCCCAAGGTCGTGGGTTCAAATCCGGCCCAGACCGATGGTTTTTAAGTGTGCTTAAAAACGACAGCTCCATATCAGTAGATTTACTGGCATGTAAAAGAACTCCTGCGGGATGAAATTCCGGCACACCAGCAATGCTGATGTGATCCTGGGAATTGACAGCGTTGTTAAACAACAAAATAATAAAAAAAAAATAATAGCATGTGGCTGATGAGGAGCCCGGCAGTAACATAAACTGCTTTTGTTATGTTCTGCTATCGCTGCATATAAACAAATAGTGCTGTAGCCTGAGCTTGCAATGCAATACTTGCATCAGTTAAGAGATTGCCTGTGTGTTGTGAAGTTTGTACCATTCTATAGACGGTTATTTGCCTTACGTTTACGTGTGTCTGAGTCTGTGTGTCTGTGCGCGTGTTGCAGTTGTGCTAACGCTTTTCATTAAAACAACTTAACAATGCTGAAAATAGTGACAAACATAGTGCTGCCAAACGCAAAATTGAGCGTTCTCACAAACTGAATGAAACTGTATTGGGTAAAGGTATCCCAATTAAAGGACAAGTGCGGGAAATAATATGCTCTGTAAGAGAATATTCCGAAGAGGAGAAATTGAACAGGGGACCTCTTATTCCAGTCTGTAAGCTAGTTAATAGGACCTCACGTGCTGTAGGAATCGGAGGAACACTGTAGTTAAAATTGGGAAAGAAAAGTACAATAAAGAGGAAAGTCAGGCATGAGGGTCTAAATTAGAAACCCCTGGAAAGAAAAGAAAAGGATGCAAACGTGTCACCAACTTAGATCCTTTCCAGCAGGATGCTATACACAGACACATCTATTCCTTCTATAGGAGAAGGGAGCATCCTATCTTCAAATTAGAAGCTTCTGTAAAAGAAGCCAAACTAGGTAGCAAGTCTTCTTTACATAGAAGAGTGAAGAAATTAGGTTTTAGGTATAAAAAAGTAAATGGCAGAAAATGGCTGATGGAGAAACCCAACATCTGTGCTTGGCGCTGTAGGTTCCTTTGGGAAATTCTTAAACACAATTTCCAACACATTGTTTGGCTTGATGAGATGTGGATTAATGCCAATCATTCTGTCAGCAAAGGCTGGATAGACGATATGCTAGAAGCAACAATGAATGT
Organism: Tenodera sinensis; assembly: GCA_030765045.1. Classification (NCBI taxonomy): domain Eukaryota; kingdom Metazoa; phylum Arthropoda; class Insecta; order Mantodea; family Mantidae; genus Tenodera; species Tenodera sinensis. Next base: position 141,045,511 of record CM060962.1, read on the forward strand.
ACCATTAGGCAAAGGAGGCAGAATAACACTCCTCCATGCTGGAACTGCATCAGGTTTTGTTTCCAATTGTTGTCTTCTTTTTAAGTCCAAGAAGACAGTCGATTACCATGAGGAGATGAATCATAACACTTTTAATGGTTCCAAGAACAGCTCCTTCCAACTTTACATAGGTATCAATAATAGTAATGGACAATGCAAAATACCACTCCGTAATTTCTGATAGAGCACCAACAATGGAAACAAGAAAAAATGAAACTATTCAATGGCTTGCATGCCATAATGTAGCCGTGAAGCAGGAACTGAAAAAAATAGAGCTACTGGAACTTGTAAAAGCGAATAAACTGCAGTTTCCAAGTTATGTAGGCGATGGCATTGCTGCTGAACATGGTCACAAAATAGTTAGACTTCCCCCTTATCATTGCCATTTTAACCCAATTGAACTAATCTGGGCTGAAGCAACAAATGGGCGAAACAACAAATATTTTACTGTGTCGCCTGTAATAAAGCTGACAGAAGAGATATTAACAGCAGTAAAAGCTGAAAACTGGGAAAAGGCAGTTGTCCATACAAAGAGGGTAATAAGTGCAGAATGGGAAAATGAAGCAGTTTTGGAAAAAGAGATAGAACAGCTCGTCATTTCTTTGGGGAATTCCAGCAGCTCTTCAGATGATGATGATGATGATGATGATGACAACAATGACGACGGTGGCCGTGGCAACATGTCTATCAAGCGAGCAGCAGCAGCAGCAGCAAAAACAACAGTGATGCAAGTGATTTGGATATCAGCGGCATTTTCCCATTAGAATAATCATCAATATTTCACAGGTATGTTTCTTTTGTTATCGCAAATCTTTACACTGATACATAATTGCATGTTCTATCCTTTGAATGTAGATTCAAATTTTACTGTTGTCTTTGCATTCAAATATAAATAATATGCGCTCAACATTCCAGGCGCAACCCAATATTCTTCGTACACATAATCATACCATGCTCTCCATGTGGTTGTGATAAGCAACAACGTCGCTTCTCCCTCACTGCGAACTGTCAATCCCTTTCTTGGTTCGCACCGACATTAGTATTATCAACACTGATATGGCATTAGTGAGATATGGATTGACAACATCCCTTAATGAGAAAGGCTATCATAATAAAAGAACTGAGGGTGATGAGAAAAAACGGATGACAGTTTTGAAATTAACATGGCCAACTTACTATAAATCAGGTACTTTCAAGTCAATTCCTCAAAATGTTTAAAAATTTGTGGTGTTGGTAATCCTTAATGAAAAATTTTGTAAACAGAACTCAAAAAAATCTGATGTGTTGCACTCACATTGCTTTCTCTACTCTTGTACTAACCATTCTTACAAACTCTTATTCCTCTATCTTCGTGTTAGTTGAGATAAACATTTGCAAAAATTATTTTATTGTTCATTTTCTTGCACATGCAATGGAAATATGGGAATACAGTAGGCTTTGAGTGATAGTTAAATCTTTTAAAGCTTTCAAACTCTGTTCTCTTTGCATGGTTAACATATTAAAAAATGAACAGCGTTGCATTTCACAGAAGTTTTAAGTTTTCTGAAACTAACACAAATAACAAGGAATATCTGCAAAATGGTTCACTCTACAAAAAAAATTATTTGCACATAAATTGTGTGTTTTAGGAAAATCTACATTTTTTGTATATATAGATGATTTTCTTGCAAAAAAGGGTACCAGCACTGTACAGAAACCTATAGTTAATCTACCATTTTATGCAGCTAAAAGTTTAGTCAACTCTGAATTCAAAAAACTTATCACAAAAGATTACTATGAGAAATAAAAAAATAAAAGATGGGAACTACCAAACATTCAAACAGTAATTCTGAGTATCCTCGAAAAACGGTAGTTGCAACCTTCAGGATGATTACGGGACACGATTGTCTGGCAAAACATTTAAACAAAATTGGGATATATTCTTCACCACTCTGTTCTTTATGTGGTCCACAAGAGGAAATGGACCAAGACCACCTTCAAATATGCCTGGCCACTTCTAGCGCCCCATCCATCAGTGAAAAATATTGGAGAGCAAGAGCTGACTTCATTGTCAGAAACCCAGCATTAGCTAACTACAACATTTTTTGTATTTTAAGATTTTTTCTATCTCTTACAGTTTACAAGTTGTTCAAAAGTCATCCAGAGTAAACAGGACTACATAGGCTATAGCCAGAAAATTCAAAATATGCATTTCATTTGTCATAAAAATATCTTAAACATATGTCATTTTATCTTCCTTTCATAGAAGTTTGAAAACAGTGTTGTTGTAATTAATTTAATTTAAAAGGTGAGTTAATTAATAACACTGAACAACACTTACAACATATTTTTCCGGGACGCATTTCGAAGGTTAACTTTCCTCCATTATCAACCGGACAATAACTGGGTTTCCATGGTGTAAGTGTTGTTCAGTGTTATTAATTAACTCACCTTTTAAATTAAAATATGTCATTTTCTTCAAAATCTTCGTGTCGCATCCTTGAAAGACAGGTTTTCAACAGACTTTTCGTTTTTGAGTTATGCTGTCCACAGACTGACAGACACGCAGGACCTTTATCTAAAAATTCAGTTTTTGAATTCAGAGGGCCTCAAAACATATATTTCCGGTGAAATCTCGACATTGAATTTTTGTGTGGAATAGAATGCTTCCTCTACTTACCAGTAGAGAAAGTAAAAGTATTGCTATTAAAATCTTAATGTTAATAAAGAGAACTTCAAAGTGATATTAATGTTACCAATACCTAACCAAAGCAATAATAAATGCAGTGTTTTAGCCAGATTGGTTGGATTTTACCGAGAATATTGAATGCCTATGTTATAATATGGAAGGCAAATTAAAAGAACAGTTGCACTTTAGGAAAGGAAAAGTCACAAGGGATACAATTATTGGACTGCTGCAAGCAAGTGTTGAATGTTAGACAAAATGAAGAGCTGTATATTGGTTTAGTGGATCCAGAGAAGCCATTTGATTGAGCAGATGGGAAGAAACTTCAAAGGATTCTGAAGAATATTGCCATGGATATTAAACAAGTAATTACTGAGGATGGGAGAAGACATGTTTGAGGGAAGCAGTGTAAGAAAGAGTTATGAAAAGGGTGTCCTGTGTTATCCATATCTACCAGGGAAATATATTGAAAAATTGTTTCCTGAACAAGTAGGAATTGATAATAGGAATTATAAGAATAAAATATATAAGATCTACTGACAGTATAGCACTATTAGCAGGAGAGGAGGTAATCCTAAAGAACAAGCTAATGAAGATAAATTATGGCACAAGACTGTGGATAAATGTAAATTCAGAGAAAATGTTTAAGTACTGGAAGAAGTGAGACACAGACTAGTATACAAAGGAAGGTTATAGGAATTATTTCCAACACCCATAGCAGACGCTTGTGCAAAGATCCTTTTAGAAGATTGAAGATATCCAAAAAAGTTGACAATTTCAATGCTTTTAAAATTGTTGCTAAAGAGTACCTATGCCCACAATCGTTTTATTCTGTACAAGATTATCTGAATGAAAAATTATCCTGTTAATGCTTACCTTTGTAAGTAGTGTCTAGCTGTTTTAGTCACAAATCATTGTCAATTACTTTTGAGGCATACTCAAAAATTACTTAAAATTTATATGTATTTGTCAACTTACAAAAGATGCCATTCATTGCTAATTATATAACTAAATAATGGGACATGGCAGGAAAAGCCTAGTGAAAGTTTAAAACAAAGTTAAATTTGTAATGGTAGATATACATTATGTTAGTCTTAAAACTACAGGAAAGTTTTTGTTTTGTTTCTCAACTATCCCTGCTTTGAGAGTGAGACAGAATATTGGAAGACCCCAAAAGAAAATCGTTCATGTGAATGTTTGTTAAAAGTGTAATTCATTTTTTGATGTTGGTATGAGATAGTTAAAAGACGAAAACATGTTGATAAGGTTCATTGTTACGAACAACTAAGTTTGCCCAAAGACGTCATAAATCTTTCCATATGTGATTTTAATATATATGTATAAATATTAGAATTATATCTGTTCCATAATAAAAGTAGGGGAGGATGATTAGGGATCGCCTCCCTAACAAGAAAGAACTATTTGATGGACGCATACGCGAATGAATATGAAAAAGGCGGTGTCGCGTCAAACGACGCCAAAAACTGTTCACTCGCGTGTGTATGTTCGAGCTGAAAAGACAATCATATTTAGGTAGTGTGAACATGGAACTTTCACCAAACTTTCATCAAGCATAAGTTCTACTAAGTGAAAAAGTGTAAAGGTTTTTAAGCATTTAGCATGGTGCTGAGAGAAATTGTTTAATGTAAAGTATCGATGAAGTGTTAATAAATTAATACATTGTGGTAAAGAAACATCGTGTGATTTTCCATTCCATCCGTTACCACGACCTAGATAGAAAATGAGTCTCATAGCACAGCACATTCCGTAATAATAATAGCAAAAACTGCACCAAGAGGTAGAATTGGAACTGAAAAATTCAGTGCCACAGCTGAGATTTCAAACACAGACCCTCCACTTACCAGGCAGGCGCTCTAACCATTAAGCTACTGTGACAACCTGCCAGAATGACATCGAATTCTCCAACCATTGCCCACACGGCTTGTGTGTTTAAAAATTTAAAAACACCAACGGTAAGTTTGTTGGCATATATAAATAATAATTATCCCTGCTTTGTTTTTTTGTGGGTACCCAATCAACAGGTTGCACCACATTGCCACATTCTCTCACCTTCAAACGTGATTATCTAATTAATGGTGCATTTAATTAAAAAAACTTATTGGAATTTTTTGTTAGTGTACATCCACTCTCTCACCTGCTTCAGTCTGGCGGATTAGTTCACTTCCACCCTGTATAAAGTGTTTTTATGCTATACTGTACATTTCCATTGACATATTCAATGTTCACAGGCATTTATGGCTACTTGTGAACTCGCTGAACACAATACAATCTAATCTACTAATAGCAAAGGAAGCTTTTGATGAAGAGCATTTTTTGTGGACTTGTAAGGAAGGAACTAAGGAAAACATCAGTGAAGTGCTCTATGGGTTGAGGCATTATAAAGTGCAGAAAGTTGCACAATGCAATAGAGTGAGGAAAAAAACAAATAGAAGCATTAGAAATTCTAAATATGGCTAAGAATGGAATATGTGAAATGGACAGACTAAATAACAAAGATGTTCTAAAGAGTGAGCAGGAGAAGAGCAGTGTTAAAACTGATTAGAAGGAAGAACTAAAATTGGCTGGAACCTTAGATAAGAAACTGCTAAATAAGAGATGTAATGGAAGGAATGGTGAATGGAAGAATAAGTTTAAAACAGAAAAAGATGTCAGATGATTGTATTACAATAAAGATGAATATGTGGAAAGAGAGGAAAGTAGAAGGATGAAAGAGGCTAGGTTTGCAGTGACGGGTCTGACAGATGCAAACAATGATTGATTGATTGATTAAGTATGGAAAAGGTCAGCCAGAAAAATTTAAAGGTTCATGTCATTGAAATGATCATGGCAGGGATTTATTCCCTTCTCTATTATGTTGCCAGGATGCGACAGGAAGATTTTGAAGAAAATAGCCCCACCCTAAGCTACCCTTTACATGGAAGATTTTTCGAAAATTTTGATTTTCTTGAAAATGGCTCTACCGATTTTGATTAAAATGCCATATGTTGAGATATTTTGATGACAAATGAAATGTATAAATTGAATTTTCTGGCTATAGCCCCTGTAGTTGTATTTACTCTGGAGGACGTTTGCATAACTGGCAAACCATTAGACATAGACCAAATCTTACTGTACATAAAATGTAGATCTTGCTAAAATACACAATTTATGTCTCAATAAATTTTCTTATAGGTTGAACCATTTTGGAGATATTCCTTGTTATGCGTGTGAGTTTTGGAAAACTTAAAGCTTTCGTGAAATGGAACATCATTGTTCATTTTTAATATGTTAAGTGTGCAACGAGAACAGAATCTCAAAGCTTTAGAAGATTTGACTATCGCACAAAGCCTACTGTATTCTAATATTCCCCTTGCACCTACAAGGAAATAACTAATAAGATAATAATTTGTACAAATGTTTATTTTAACTAACACGAAGAAGATATAGGGATAAGAGTTTGTAAGAATGATTAGTACAAAAGTACAGAAAGTCATGTGAGTGCAACACATCAGATTTTTTTCATTACAAGCACTGCAAATCAGTCCTGATTTTTGGCATAAGCCAAGCCTTCCAGTGCAGTCCTATAAATAAGCACTTTTGATTGCAGTCATTACACTTCAGATTATTCACCAATGATGACAGGAAACTGAAGTTCACTAATATATATTTACTCTCTTCACTATAATCCACTGCTCAGGAAAACTTTTGCTAAGTGCCAAAATGCATGTTTTGAAATAGAGAACAAAATATAAATCCCATGAACCTACAAATCAGATCAATTTTACTTTTACCTCAATATTGCACTCAAAATGTTTGAACACCATAAAATACCATCACATACCATCTTGTTACACCAAACAGGCAGGAAGGTCAAATATTGTGTTTTTAATGGCAGTGGCACTTACTGTTATGCTCCCCCAAGCAGCTCTATTTACAACAGGTACATGTTCACAATTATTCTCCAGCTGTTTTAAATTTTTCATTTGTACACCATATTCTTGGTTCATCTAACCTTTCATTGTAAATATGTACATTTACATTTGTTTCTGGCTGAGTTTGTACAGTTTCAGTTCTGTTCCACCTTGCTTTTGCCATATTTGCAAAATGCTTCCTATTGCTTTTTGGCCTAGTCATTTTCACAACTGTACAAATCTTCCTGTAGCTATGTATACAACTATTTGTGCTGTACTTGAACTGTGCTAAAATGTTTACACTGAAGAAGTACTACACTAAAATTTGCTTATATGTAATATGTTACTAATTAGATTAACTACATCATAAGAAATAATTTAAAAATACTTTGTAATGCACCACATGGTCGCTATAAAGAAAGACACAAACAGAAAGCCAACCTTCAGGTGTACATGCTCAAAGAAGAAACTAACAAAAATAGAAACAAAGTTTCTCTATGTTCCCTATTTATTCGGTAGAAGGCTGTACCCCAGAACTACTGTTAGTATGTTATACTAACTACTGAGTCAAGCTGACTCAGTGATGAATCAGAAACTAACCTTCATGGATAAATCCCACAAAAACTATTGCATTTTTTTACTTCATACAGCTATTTCACCACCTGCCATGCCCCCTCAAGAACATTTAACCCTCTGTTAGCACATGTCCAGGTAGAAAATGTTAGTTGTGCAGTAGGTCCTCGCTATATTTTTGTGCTTATATGCTTGCATTTATTTTTTTTAATTGTATTTTTCCTTCATTCCCATGTTTAGCTTCATTTAGCGCAAATATACACAGTTTTTATTAGCATTATCCTGCTGGATAGATAAAGATAAATAAAACATAGCATGAGTGCAGTATAAATTATAATGTGTACTATACTACATGCAAAGATAATAAATTGCGATGTTCAGGTATACAACTTGTAATTTGAAATGTACTGTTAATGATGATGATGGTGATGATGATCATGATAATAATAGTAATAGTAATAATAACAAGAATAACAAGAAGAAGACGAAGACGAAGAAGAGAGGACAAATAAACTGTCTAGAAGTCATACAAAAGAGAGCTATTAAAATACTTTTTGGCTTCAATATTTTAAAGCCCTCTGCAAAAGTATTGAAGGAAACAAACATTTACCTTTCCCTTCAAATACAGTTGTACTCATGCATAAAACCGAAAATATTCTCTGTACCAACTCAATTATCAAACACTAAAAGGATATGCACTCTACAAAACAAGATCAGCTAATCACATCTTCATAGAATCAGTTTATTGTACCTAATATGGGATGAAAGGTATATTACATAGTGCCACCAAACATACAACAGTTTCCGATATGACATCAAAGTATCACTCAACTTATCTCTTCATGAATATGCATGAAGCTGAACATCCATTGTTCAAATCCTGGCTATGACATTAAATTTTTCAGTCCTGATGCTACCTCTCAAACATTGCCCACACACGGCTTGTGTGTTTAAAAACACCAGCAGTGTGTTGATTGGCATAAAAAAATAACAATTATCATCTAAAGGTTATTTAAACCCAGGACATAAAGTAGTTATGATTATAACTTGCCCTTGCGGTACTTATCTCCAATGTGAGATTCCCTGGTGGTCTACCAGGAAAATACAAATCAGTTGAAGAATTTAATGTCATACTGGCAAATTGCCATGGTATCTCAGTGGCTAGAGCAGCCACATTTAAAGTGGAAGATCCATTGTCCAAATCCCAGCTATGGCATTGAATTTTTCAGTCCTGATTCCACTTCTCAAACATTGCCCACAGATGGCTTGTGTGTTTGAAAACACCAGCAGTAAGTTGGTTGGCATAAAAAAATAATTCTTTAACTGTTCTTATGAATTCTTCACTTTTTCCTTTTCTTATGTAATATTCACATTAATACTTCTGTATTTATACTACCGAAGGAATTCTTAAAATCCATGAAAAACATCTGCACCCATCTTCTTTTCTTGCATAAATGTTTATGGATTATTGTGCTTATCACAAGTATATTGTCAGTTGTTCTTTTCCCCTTCCTTAAGCCTGCCTGGAATTCTAATATTCTTCCTTCTGCTTCTGCCTATTTTTGCAATCTTCCAGCCATTATTACTGTGTATATTTTATCTAAAACTGATGATGGATTGATTCCTCTACAATTCCCTGGTTTATTTGTCGGTCCCTTCTCTTTATAAATTGCCACTATCATACTTATTTTCCTATTTTCTGGGGTGTCTCCATTTTCCTCAGTTGTGTTTAATTCTTTTCGTCAGTATTCTTAGGCTCGACTCTTCCTTGCTAAACTCCAAAACTCCCCTGGTATCCCATCCACCCCTGCTACTTTGTCTTTCTTTAGGTCTCTGATTTGCTGTCCTACTTCTACTATCAATATTTTTCCATCTAATCTTTCATGCCCTTTTTTTCCCCTAGGTCTATCTTCCATTTCCCCTCTCTTACTTTTCCTAGTAAGTTCCTCGTGGTCGTATCTTCTTTCTCATTTCTGTGTTTTTGTTTATTTTCACCTCCATTTCCAAAATTTTCTTACTATCCTTTCTCTTTACCAACTCTTTTAGTTCATTGCTTTCTGTCTTCCGCCATGTCCTCTTTTTTTCTTCTATTAAGCATGTATATTTCCATTTACATGTTATATAGTTTAGCATATCTTCTTCCTCCATTCTTCTCCATCTACTAATTCCTTAGAAACCTCTTTCTTTGCATTTATGTACTCTTCGTCATATCATCCTCTACGTATATGCTCCCTTCTATCTTTAACCTCCATTTTTTACCCCCTTTTTACTAACATTTTCATTAGCTCTACTGCTCTTTTTGCTTTTTCCTTCTTCAATTGTTACCTTTGTACCATATTTAGAATTTGTGAATGAATCCATTAAAAGCAGAAATGTCTGCACGTGTGTATCAGTTTTGTGTGCAGGCAGTTATGCATTTCCAGCATCAACTGGAGTATTACATATATTTAGGCTAATTGCTTTGTGGTTATTTATTGCAGGCATAAGGTATGCTGTAAGTTTGCAGAGGCTCTTAATAAACCAATTCGAACAGATCTTACACCTTTAAGGGTGAAAGAGTTATATGAACTGGAAGAAGTGGAGGAAGTGTTTCGAAGGTAATTACTCATTCATATATCTCGACTGGATGTGCAAAAGGAGCTAAGTCAAAAAATATCGAAAATGAGTTCTCCACAGCTTTTGATGTAATTTTGTGTGCCCTACCCATGTGTCTAATCAGTTAAGTCATATCACTTACAATAGCCGAGTAACAGTGTGCAAGAGGAGTTATGTCATGAAGTCATCAGTTTTGCATGTGCAAAGACATTTAAGTCTCTCACTTTTGACTTAACTTATTTTACACCATCAAACCAGTAGTGCAAAATTGGCTAACTCAGTAAAAGAGTTGACTTAACTTGTTGTGCACTACAAATTTAAATGACTTATCCAGCTTGACACTACACCTATCTGACGACTTAAGTATTTATTTTTATTGCTAATATGAAGATTCAGTAATGCAAAACAACTAACTCTGACTTGTCAACAATACATATTAAAAAATTAATTATTTTCAACTCTGTATATCATTTCAGTAAAAACACAGAGAAACCATTTACCATCTCGTGTCACTTTAACTACTTATATGAACAATATTTTAATGCTATTCCTGGACATTTTTGTAGAAGGATATATGCAACTATTTTTGATCTTGAACTACAGAAACCAAAAGTGGACGCATACCAGAGATGTGATAGACTTAAGCTGAAGATAGAGATCTCTAAAGGTGAAAGATACTTGAGTTTGAGAGTAAGAAATGCACCAAGAAAAGGTTAACTTGGCAAATCACTCTCAAGAAATGATCTTAGAAGGAAAGGCATAAAATTTGACTTACAACAATGCTTGCAAACTCCAGTAGTCAGTAGTTCCATTGCCTTCTATGAAAGACAGCTATGGAGCTAAAACTTAACATTTACTGGTGTGATGACAAGCAAGCATACTGTTTCATGTAGCACAGATGACAAGTCCTAAGAGGGACTAATGAAAGGGATCTTACCTTTACAATTAATTTAAACAACTTCATCTAGATGTAAAAAATAGCTTATGTATTCCGATTCCTGCCAAGGGCAAAACAAAAACAGTCACATTGCCATAATGTGTATGTTTGTACTTCAGGAACACCCAATCCCTCAATCTATTGACCACTAATTCCTAATATTAGGTCATACACACATGAAGAGTGATGGAGTTCATGCAGTCATAGAAAAAAAGAAATGGAAGTATCGTGTTCCTATTCATCTTCCTCACTACTGGATGCAACTTTTTTATCAGGGAAGAACAAGCAATTTGTGGTCAGTGATATGTCTAAAGAGGACCTTTATGACTTTTCAGCTGAGACAGGATATTGTAAGACCCCAAAAGAAAATCGTTTATGTGAATATTTGTTAAGAGTGTAATTTGTTTTTGGTGTTGGTATGAGTTGGTTGAATGACGAAAACGTGTTACTATTGTTCATTGTTACAAACAATTAAGTTTGTTTAAAGACATCCTAAATATTTCCATATTTAATTTTAATATGTATGTATAAATAAAAGAATTATATGTGTTCAATATTAAAAGCGAAGGGAGAATAGCTAAAGATCGCTTCCCTAACAATGCGGGAACTATTTGATGAACGCATAAGCGGATGTACACATGGCAGTCGGAATCCTAGACTCGCAACCAAAAGAATTTGTTAATAGCATCCGTGTCTTTGGTATAGATGGACGCATTTTTATGTATGCGCATCTTAAAATAGTGAAAGCAAAATTACTAAGTGTTTAAAGACCGTTAATTTGAGTAAAATAAGTGAAACATTAGCTAACTTTAAGAAGTTAGTTAATACGAAGTGTGCAATTAAATGAAAGGATGTAAAATAGACAAAGTATAAAGTGATAAAAAACACATTTAGCGAAATATCGCTAAATTTTCAGACATTAAATCTCGGCGATGCTAGGGAAGTCGATCCACTGAAATAAAAGACTTGCTACTGTGATACGATTTAAATACTGTGAACAAGAAGGTGCAAATAAAATATTTCACTAAAGTTAACTCTCATTGTATGTTCATTCTATCCAGTACCACGACCCAAGATAACAAAAGAGTCAAAAGCTCATCTCCATCACCAACAATAATTATAAAAACAGCACCACAGCGTTGTTGGGAAAAGAACTCGTGCTAGGAAAGGTTGACATAACTGGATAAATGATTGTTTGTAGGGACATGCAGTCTTCAGATTTGCCAGTTTTCTCAGAAGAGGAAATAAGTCTGCAGGTATCAAACCTTTAAGAAGTATTCTGATCCAAATGCAGTGAACCTAGTAAAAGTAGGACTTGCTGGACCTACTTTCATTTATCTCTGCCACATTCTGGGAATTCTAGTATTGAAAATATCTGAAAGTGCTGTTAGTACACTTCCAAATACTGATACCAATGACAATGTTAAGTGAAGAATATGTTTTTATTATTCATTACATTTTGGATTGTGAAAACATTTCATGGAAAATTAAAGAAAGTGTACGACATTAAAGTCATACTAATAAAGTGTCTTGTTTCTTTACTTATAATCGCTCCACTCTTAGATCTGCACTTCATGTAAACACAAACCGTTAACAACTAACTCGCGATACACCGAAACCAAAGCACACCATAAAATATAGTACCTTAAATATTGGTGATTATCTGTAAATTTTCAAGATGTATGAAAACCTAGTAAAGTCTACTTGAATGTAACGCGATAGCAGCGCTATTCCTAAAACTCCTGAGTAAATATTGTTCTGTTGCAACATAAACATGAGTCATGAGTCCATGTGGTGTTTGTTTGTGTTAGCTGCAGGTGATATGAACCTCAGAGTATCATGGAGGGATACAAGGTGTGGATCTAAGGCTGGATGGAGTATAGCATTTTGTTATATTTTGCCAAGTTCATCAAATTCAACAATTTTTTATAAAAGGCTAAAAAATGTAATATTTACTATACGATTAAAAGGTATTATTTTCAAGTACCACAGTGATATTGGGGTTGTCTCCTTAGTGCTTCTGCTTGACAAGTGAGAGACCAAGGCTCGATTCCCAGCACCAGGGTGGATTTTCTCCCACTGAGAGATCTGGCATGGTGTACACTCAGCCTTGTTAGGTCCCTGAGAGGCCAATCGAGGAGCTGCTTGATCAAAATTTTGCAGTCCTGGTTGCATAGACTGCATAACTGGCCGGGAGGGACCAGGGTGCTGAGCACCAGTACTGCACCACACTCATGACACCTGTGGTACTTAGAGGTGGGGGATGCAGCAGCTAGGTGGTGAGGGCTGTTGCACCTTGGGTTATTATTATCACCACACGTCTTGTTTCATTATCCTTGTACTATTTTTATGCTGTCATGTTCTCAAGTTCTGTTAAATGTGAATGCTATATAAGTATGGTGGTATTTTATCCCCATGGGAACTACAAGAATTGATTAGACATTTAAAAATACAATTTCAATGTATATTCTAGTGGCAAACAATAAATCTTCCACTGAAACCCTTAATGTAACATTTGTGTGGAAATGGATATGTCAACATGTACTGCGAAAAGTCATGTAAGTCACGCATCCACCCTCCAACCCTTCAGATAATCCTTAGATAAGGGGTGAAGATTTACAGGAATTAAAGCAACCTGATGTGTATATTTACAGTATTAACCAAAAAATATTTTTCTGCAAAATGTGTAGTTTTGGCACATAAGGGATTTGGGAAATTGATTTTAATCATTAATTTAGTTTTTCTCATTATGAGGTTTTTTGATTTAACTGCTTTTGCACACCCAGTCAAGATATGTCTCCTTATCATCTAAAGTCATATATGTTTTTGGATACTCATTTCACCTGAGTAGTGATATTACTCTTGTGGCTCTAATTCAAAAGTTTTATTATTTTTTATTAAATTTGTTATCAGGCACAGATTCACAGTCTTTATTTTTATTTTCAGACTCTGTGGAGGTTAAGAAATAATAATAGTTAAACAAAAATGTAATGCAACCAAGTATATAATGTGGTATTACAAGCTGGCACTAGCCACTAGGTCACAAGGAAGTAAATATTTTTGTTGTTAAAATAGAGCACCTGTTTTAAAAGCATTTAAAAATCCATACCCCTAAAGTAAGTTCTCTTATTTAGAGCTGATGTCTAGAAGTTCTGTGTACAGAGATTAAGCCATAAAAAACCACAGAACTATCACTACAATATTTTATTTTCCTTCTTTCTTTTTTTTTTTTTTTTTTTTTTTTTTGCAGACTGGACCAGAGAACAATCAAAGGTGCAGGTGGCCAACATCGTCTTGTATACAGCGTAGGAACTGATGACAGATTCTACTTACCTGGTGGACTCATGTTCTTCAAGGCAACCAAAGGTGCAGAAATGTTATTTACTTGTAATGAGCATTGGGTGCAAGTTCTAATCTTTTGATGTCTGTTTTAGATAGTGCGTAGCTTGTTTAGAAGAAGTAATAAAGGATATTGATTGCTAGATTTATTAGAATCAATCTCCTGTATTTTCTGCTTGGATTTTTGACAAGGTAAAGGAGACCAATTTTAAGTTGAAGTATTTTACAAAATGACTTCATCAGCAGAATAGCTGGGAGCCAAGAAACAAAAGCTATCTCATCACTCACCATTTACTTCAGCAAATAATTTTGCTCCCCTTGAAAATCTAGAAGACATGAACACTGAGGTGAGTGAAAATAGTGCTTCTAAAGCTGATGAAAGAAAAACCGCCAGTAATTTTCATTAGTAATGTTGTAAATATGAATATCCTTGTAACTAAGATTAATAACCTAAAACCAGGGCCTTATAAGCACTCCACTACCAGTTCTGATGAGGTTAAGCTTCAGTTTGAAATGACTCAGGGTTACAGATCAGCTATAGCTACATAAAATCAGCTGAGGCAGAATATCATACTTTCCAACTAAAAACTGAGTTATGATAAGAGGACTGCACCAATCCTGTGATACAAAGTACATGATGGATGAATTGCGAGAACTAGGTTATCTGCCAGTACAAATATTGCCTGTATATCGCCCTATTTCTAAAGTACCTCTTCCCCTGTTTTTTCTAGACTTAAAACCAAATCTAAATAATGAAAATATCTATGATATTGACTGCCTCTATGGTACTGTTATAAAAGTGGAGCCTTCTAAGCCCAAAAGATTTGTGATTCAGTGTTTGAAATGCCAGCAATACGGTCACAGCAAAAATTATTGCCACAGATCATCTCACTGTGTTAAATGTGATGGCATCCATGCAACAGCAAATTGCACAAAGATCTTAAACATGCCACCTGTGTGTGTTAATTGCAAAGGTACCACATTGCTAATTATAGAGGCTGTCCTGTGCATACAAAATTCCATCAGATCAACAAAAGAAAATGTAAACCACACAGAAAACTGCACAAGTTCTACAGAAACCTTTAAAGGAATATATTCTTACTGCACACCAAACAAATCTTTTTCTCAAGTAGTTACGGATAAGCAAGAACTAGATTATAACAATGCAGCAGTTACCCCTAAAAGCTCATCTAATACTGACAACAGCTTGTTAAATAAACTCGTTGATAAGATAGACTCTCTTTTGTCTATTCTGCAACCATTAATACAAACCTTACAGCAAGTGCTTTCACTATTCTCAACAAAAAATGAATCAGTTAAGTTGAAACCACTTTATAACAATATTAGTAAGCAGAAATGCTGATTGTATAATTATTACAATTTCAAATGGGCAAAGGAAGTAGGAAAGAATTAGTTAAATTATATATTACATTGTTTTGGGTTTATCTTGAAAATATGCTAACAGTGCATGTTGATTCTAATTAGTTTGTATGTTTCTTACCTTGCACCATTTAAGAAACCTATTATATGCTATTTCATACCATTTCCTTGACTTTTTGTAGCAATTCTAATGTTACCCTCTCTGCTACTTGTAAACTTTTGGGTGGTTCTTCAGAATCAATAATTAGTACATTCAGATTTTCTGCCATTACATCAATGACGCAAGTGTATTGGACAATAATCTTCACTTCTGCCAGGAAATCAAAGTTGGTAACCCTGGAGAGTTCTAATTTCATACCACTCTGTGACATAATTTTAGCCTTTTAATTGAATGAATGAATATTTATTGAGTACCAAATCTTAGACACCTTGGGGTACCCCTAAGCTAGACCCTGGTCCCTTTGCTATTAGGGTAACCCTTCAATATAATTGCCTACTACCTACACATTACACATGTTTGCCTTTTCACTAGTCTTATACTGCTCCCACCCTTACATTTTTTTTTTTATCTCCCACCGCTATTCCTTTCCCTCTTTCTCAACTTTTCTTATCAGCTTCACTCATAACTTTTATTCATCAATTTACATTGTGCACTTCATTAATTTTCATTTCAGCACTTCACTATAACCTCACTTTCACTGTATAAAAAACCTTCTACTTCCTCATTTATGGATAATCCAACCATTTTTTAAACCTTGTTACTCTCTGCGAAATATCCCTTTCTTTCTTTTTCTCCTGCCTGGTTCTCCCTTTCCCCCTCACCCTAACTGATATCGCTTCTTCTCTGTGCTCTCTGCTGCCTTTTGTTGTCACCTCCCACCTTGGCTCTGTCCTCTGTGTCTTTCGTGTGTCACATCCTACCATTTCGTCACCTTGCATTTTATTCACCCCTGACTTTGACTTCGATGCACTTGTCACTGAAACCAAATGTGTTGCAATTTGCTGAGTAGTCGTCTGTTCTATGATATTTCTTGCTGATGCTTGGTCGTTTCCTTGTTTTCCTTGGTGCAATGACTGCTGGTCCTGCCTCTGCCCGTTGCTTGGTCTGTTCTTCCTCTCTGCTGCCTGGTTAACTGTGTACAGCTTGAAGTTTTTAATGTAAACCTTCTTGCCGTTATTTCTTGCTTGTCTTCTCTGATTAATTAGCTCCTTCATTTGCACCCTTTGTGCATATATAAAGTCCTTGTTGATGTAAATAGTTGATCCTCTCAATTTTTTAGCCTGTTTTAGTACTTCCATAGCCGTTTGCATGTTTGTAAACTTCACAAGGTTATTTCTTTTCCCTGGTATTTTGCCAATTCTGAATGCATTGCAAATCTTGTAGCCTCTCAGATATATTTCCAATTTGTTCACTAGTAGATCTCTTAAATCCTGATATACTACCACTCCATGTTTTGCTTCAACTCGTGAAATCACTACATTGTATTTTCTGCTTTTGTCTTCCATTCTTTCCAGTGTTCTTTTTAAGTTTTGAGTTTCCCGTTTTAATGTATCCATTTGTTGGTTTCCCCTATCGTATTTCATCCACTCTTGTCTGAATCTCTCTGCCAGTCTTTTATCTCTTACAAAAACCGTTTCTTTTATCTGCTCTTTAGCTGCAATGTCACTTAACTCCATTTTCCCCTCAGCAATGGGAGCTTCCTTCAGTATACGTCTGCTCAGTTGCACTGCTAGATCCGTTTTCCCATCACACAGTTAAAGGAAGATCCTTTAAAGCAGTGGTGTCAATCATGACCCCGAGTGGTAATGCCATGAAGAGAGCCAATCGCCATGCCCTGGGCATAGAGGACCAATCCATTAGAAACCAGTTCAGTGCAGTTTTCCATGTGATGCAGGCAGAGAAATGGCTGCGTCTGAGAGCACAGACATGAGTCATTTGGATTCGCATGTTTCCAGTGGGAAAAACAACTTCTCTGCAAAGTTGTCAGTAGTATTCAGTACCTAATATGCAACCAGTATCTTGCATTAAAAATACAACATGCAAAGCCGTTATGAACATAGATAAAGTAAATAATGCAGCAGTTCAGCTGAAGCTGATAGAAGTACAATGTAAGGGTCGCCTTCATGAGAAATTTGACAATTCATGCTCAGAAGCACTGATCGAATTCTACCAGAAACTTGAGAATAGGCATTTCCTAAATTTGATTCCCAACACAGCAAAAACTATGACATTGATGGTTGTACCTACCTTTGAAAAGGGTTTCTCTATAATGAAGCTCCTGAAAACTTACCACAGAAACAGACTCTCGGATAACAATTTCGCATCCAGTCTTAGAATCTGTCTTTGCAATGTTATTGAGCCAAATTTTTGAAAGTGTGTGAATTCAAAAATATGCCAAGTGACTGATCCTACAAATGTGTAACATGTGGTATTTTACTTAGGTTTTCAGTAAGACTGTCTTAAATTCATTATGCAAATGCTTAACACTAAAATATGCATCTTTAAGGACAGTAGTTTTTAATCAACTTACATGCAGTTCTTCCCTTTAATTTTGGAGGAAATTGCCAACCCCTGTTGGTAGTAATGTTTTGTGTTACTTCACTTATTTGAAGATAATCCAAGTAAATATTCTGTTATTTATGATTAATCAAAATAGCTAAAAATATCTATGTAAGGGATAACAGGATTTCAAAGCTGCCATGTACTATTTATATAAATATAGATATATCTGATACAAGTTTTATTAAAAGCACTATTATTAATACTGTATAATTAGTCTCTTATTTATTTATTCATTCATGTGAAAATTGATTTTGACATTTTCACAGCTGGGATTGAAAAGTAATTAAAAACATCTATCTTTAAGAGGTATGTAAGTGCGTAAATGGTGCACTTCACAGTTTGGGAATACTAACCCAAGGGCTAGGGTAGGTTTAATAGTACCTATAATTCAGCCTAATCATCAGAAAGTTGCAACTATTTTACTATTTTAATCAACTTGAATAACTATGTCAGGTAGTTTTCTATTTATGCGTGAGAAGTACTGTTCCCCTTCGTAGATCCAACTTGTATCTGTGCTATGTATCCTTGTAGGCAATTCTGAAGGAAAACAAGCTTGAACAATAAAATGTAACAAATAGCCTTCTTCTATTCAGCTCCTGAAAATAAGTTGACTGCTGCAAGAGAAAGAAGATTAAAAGAAAACATCATTCAGACCAACAATGCAACAATTAAATAAGGCCTATCATTGGATAAGGTCCTTACCATGTTTCAAGTCATGTTATTATCATGTTTATGGGCATAACTGTAAAGTACTAAGTGTACAATAAAGTTATCATAGAAAAAAAGAGACTAAGTAAAATGTAAAAAATAAGTAAGAAATTGAACTTAGTTATAATATATGAGATAGGCTTTTCCTACAGCAGAACTTAGTGGTAAAAATCATATTGTAATAATGCAACTATAATCTTCACAAAAGTTAAAGCATATGGAGGCGGGCTGTACTGCAGACTCCAACGAATCCTAAGCTTGCCCCTCCTACCAGCGCTGCCGAATGTGGTACACATGCCTCACACTCTCTGATGTACAGAATCTCTGCTGATACACACACTGCGCTTGGCAACAGCGCTCTGCTTGCACATTGGCCAGTGTTCACATGCCTTTAACTTTTGCGAGCGGTGTACCTGTTTTAGAGCTTGTATTGCCATCTCAGGTTAAAAGCTGAGGTTGCTAACCTATGGTTATTACTATATTTACAATTTGATATGGCTGGCAACACTTTCATGCACAGTTTCATTCCTCCCAGGTGGAAACATCTAGCATAGATCTTCAAAATAAACTTTCTGTTTTGATTTTCTTGGTGTATGTGTATCACAAAATCTAAACTTTTTATTAAATTAGTGTCGTGGGCTTTCATGATTAATATAGATAATTTTGGGTAGCCTGATATCAGAGGGTGTCAAATAATAAACAGAATAAATTTTTTGCTGGAAAATACTGATCACCTTCATTCAAATTTTTTACAAACCTTCACATTATGCTCTCTTGGACCAAATACAACGGTTTCAGCATTCTGTCCTTTCTTTAAAAGTACTTGCAATAGTAAGTCACCATTGGGATAATTGTCTCTGATGTGAGACTGCCTTTGTAGTTTACTGGGAGAAATACAAGCTGGTTTGAGAATTCAGTGTCATTCTGGCAGGTTGTCACAGTAGCTTAATGGTTAGGGCACCTGCCTGGAAACCGGAGGGTCTGTGGTTCAAATCCCAGCTGTGGTATTGAATTTTTAAGTTTCAGTTCTACCTCTCATCCATGGGATGTTTAGAGGTGATTTTGAAACACCTTCACTTTCACAGGCTACCAACACTTGACTGATGGATTGAACACCCCTTGTATGTATTTTAATATGCACATGTCTGGAAAAATTCCAAAAGAACAGAAATTCAAGACTTATATGGCGAACCATAATAAAATCTGTCAAGGAAAATGTGTAGCCTTTCATCAAGTAACAGCTAAGAATGCTTGTTGATTTGTCACTAGGAAGATTATAGTCATATACAAGAAAATTGTGAGGAACAAAGCTATTCTAATTGTTCATCCACACTATTACGCTATCCATACTCACCAGGTTATTGTTCATTCAGCTCCTCAGTATTCCAGACATACCTATTTAACGGAAATTTCACTATCATTAATTAGATGGCATGTTTGTTAAAATACGTGTGATAATCATGTTCTAATTAGAAAACATATCATTGAAATTTAATAAAACAAAATTTGAAAAATGGATTAATTCAATTCAGAATAGCTAAACACCTGCAAAATGTCATTATGTGCGCAGTGAATATATTTCATAATTTGAAGGAAATGGTCTCAGCGTATTGAATTGGAAATTATTTCATTATGGACATAGGCAGCATTTTCCCAGAACATTTTCTTTCCAGGAACCTGCACATAAGCTCGCAAAATTAAGATGCAGATGGATACTTTGATTTCTCCAGATGCTATCATTGGGTCTGATTCATTTTTACTTTCTCTACTATGTATAGCAAGTAGGGGAAGTATTGTATTCCACCCAGGGTTGCCAACATTTAAAAGTAAAATTATCGTACCAGCCACTCAAAATTATAGATTTGTATTCAAAATTATCGTACATCATAAAGCAAACACTACAACAATAAAAATATCAGTATAATACTTATGAAAATATAAGAGTAATGATGTTTATTATATCCACTTACAAGATTGATGACCTCAACAAATATTACAACTTTAGCACTTATGTTTCTAGCACTATTCATCTGAAAGTTCAGCTTCCTCAACCGTTGCAGCATTGCACAAATTTGTTGTTGAGATAAACCTTAACATCTCAGTGACTTGCAGATTTTAAGATCTACCACGTTCTTTCATAAGTTGAAACGACAAAATGAGTTCATTTACCGTATCTAGTGCCAATCTGTTTCTAACTTTCGTTTTTATTAAACCCAGTTTATAAAAAAACTCTTTCACAAGAAGTGCTTCTGTAGGGCAAGGAAACCACTGATAATGCAAAGTCCGCCAGTTCTTTGAGATCAGTATTTCCACCAAGGTGACATATGTTTAACAGCACTCCAGAAACTGTCAGGTTCAGGCAAGTTCTTTATTTCACACAGAATATCACGTATTCCGAGTTTTCTACATTGATCATCAATTTTCTGAACAGTGCCTTCTTCATTGAGATTATCAGACCTGGGCACACGGGCAATAAGAGGATAAAGACAGGCCATGAGGGCAAAGGTGGTGTAGCTATATGTAATTAGTTTAATTTCGCTGGTGTGACAAACCAGTGAAAATGATATTTCGCCGATATCGAACTATCATACATTCAAATTATTGTACACCCCCATAATTATCGTACGGGTTGACAACCATCGTACAGACATTAAAATTATTGTATGCCCCCATAATTATCGTACGAGTTGGCAACCCTGATTCCACCCAAAAATTCAATGTCGAGATTTCACTGGAAATATATGTTTTGAGGCTCCCTGGATCAAAAGAAAGCATTTATAAAAGAAGGTCTGTCTGCATGCATGTTCTTTTATTGTAAATTTATTAACAGCATGCTCCATTCTGTGCAGAATACATGCTAGGAAAATACATATCACACAATACATAATACATAATAATTCCATAATTTGATGTTATACATCATCAGGTGTTATGGAATTTACAAATTTACAAAAGCCTTTTAAATAATTTTCCACTAGTTCATGTTTTGGTAGGGGCCAGGTTCTTCCTTTGTTTGTAACACTAATTGTGAGTTCTTTTCTGTGTTTCTCAAAGTTCTTACACTGTAGTAATACATGGTCTGTTGTTTCTTCACCTTTCTTGCACCGGCATATTGCACCTTCTATGAACCACTTGTAGTAACTTTCCAGTTCACTGTGTCCTGTTACCATGGTAGTTAAGTTCAGTGAAATTGGTACATTCCTTTTAAGGCATGTTATGACATCTGGGAAGTAGAGTCGAATTTCCTTTGCTTTGTGCAAAGTCTCCCATTCTTTTTGCCAGTCAGAGATATGTCGGTGTCTGATTTCTTTTCGTAGTATTGCTATAGGTACTTTTTGGTAAGCTAGTTGAACTCCTGTTTCAATTGCTTCTTTCACCAGTTTGTCCGCCATTTCATTTCCTTGAATACCAGCATGTCCTTTCACCCATCTTTTGTGTATTTTCCACCTGTCTAGCTCAAGTAACCTTATTGGATTCCTGATTTGTTCTATTAGGAAACTATGATTTTGTGGGTTCTTTAGCAAGTCTATTGTTATTCTGCTGTCTTAGTACTGAGCAACTGTTTTGCATTCAACATCTGTGATTTTATTAATTTGTTCTTACGCCTTTAATATTGCTACCTGTTCAGCCTGATTGTTTGAGCTACCTTGGAGCTAGAACTTAAGTTGTATCATAATTTCTCCTTCTCTGGTAATAAGTATGCCAGAACCAACCCCTTGGTCTGTTTTGCTGCCATCAGTGTAGACTTCAATGGGGTAGGCTGCATTCTTGTCGATGTCATTTATGTATACTCTCTTGGCTGGGTGCATCCAGTCTCTTACTGGTACTGGTCTGTCATACTCCCCTGAGTGATGCTTCATACTATGAATCTTGGCTGTCTTGAATTGTTTCAATCAGGGGTATCGAGCCAGCAACTACATGATGCCTCAAGTGAAAGGATACACTAGGCTTTGATGGCTTTAATGTTAAGTACCTGGGTGACCGAGCTTCGCTCGGCGTTTTTTGCCTCTGTTTTTGTGAAATCTTGTTTCTTGTGGGAGAAGATACTTACTTAGATAAACTGAAAGTCAAAACGTTTACTAAATAACAATTTTAGTCGCAATTGTGAAGAGTCATTTCCGAGGTTCAAATATTTCATAAACTCCATCATTTAAGCTGTAAAACATCTACTGCTGAATACAGGCCTGCCCCATAGATATCCTACTAGTTTGATGTTTTCGTTGAGCATTTGTTCCATTATGGAGTTCAGTTCCTTGCTGCTGTGATTGACTCCAGGGCGTTAACACATTTGCCAAGGTCCTTAATCTTTCCATCGAGTTCTTCCATGGCTTCCTTTACCCTGGCCAGTCGCTCGTTAGTATTCTCCGATACATCTATCCTCATATTAGACATTCCCGTCTTCATCTTTTCTGTTTTGGAGTTTACATTTTCAATTTGCCTTATTGTGTAGTAAAATTGTTGCCATAGAAAATTTCCCCATAAAAAATACATATACGTGCCGAATTTCGCCATGATCGGTTAAGCGGTTTTCGAGCTTAACAGTTGGATATATGTATAAACAACCAAGTTGTATAGATGATATGAATTGTTTGTAGAAGAGTGAGTGGAAAAAGAGATGTGAATGTGTTACCTAAAAGTGAGTATAGTAAACAGTGTGAATCTAATATGCAGCATTTCTATTTCAAACATGCACAAAATTGTATGACTTATTTCTAGAAGAGTGAGTAGAGAAACAATTATGAATTTGTTTCCCAAAAGCAAGTAGAGAAAACAGTGTGCATGTAATACGTGGCATTTCTATTTCAAACATACATGAAATTGTATGACTTATTTGTAGAAGAGCGAGTAGAGAGAGATGTGAATGTCTTACCTAAAAGTGAGTAGAGAAAACAGTATGAATATAATAGAAAAAGAAATGTGAATGTGATAGCTAAAAGTAAGTAGAGAAACCACTGTGAATGTAATATGTAGTATCTCTATTTCAAACATCAGAAAATTGCATGACTTATTTGTAGAAGAGTGAGTAGAGAAAGAGATGTGAATGTATTACCTAGAAGTGAGAGGAAAAAACAGTGTAAATGTAATAGCATTTCTATTTCAAACATACAGAACATGGTATGACTTATTTTAAAAGTGTTTTTGGTGCAAAATCACGTTTTTTATGGAAAATTGTTGATAGAAGAGTGAGTAGAGAAAGAAATGTGAATGTGTTACGTAAAAGTAAGTAGAGATAACACTGTGAATGTAATATGGAGCATCTCTATTTTAAACATACAGAAAATTGTGTATTTATTTGTAGAAGAGTGAGTAGAGAAAAAGATATGAATGTGTTACCTAAAAGTGAGAGGAGAAAACAGTGTGAATGTAATAGCATTTATATTTCAAACATATAGAACATGGTATGACTTATTTTAAAAGTGCGAATAAAAATATTTCTTAGTGCAAAATCACGTTTTTTATGGAAAATTGTTTATAGAAGAGTGAGTAGAGAAAGAGATGTGAATGTGCTACCTAAAAGTGAGTAGAGAAAACACTGAAGGTAATATGCATGTATATAAAACTTTAATAAAATCTTTAGAGTCATTTCTGAAATACCGGGAATATATATACAAGAATTTCGCAGTAGAAGTGGGAATAAAAAATGTTATTTTTTTATGCAAAATCGCGTTTTTTTTGGGAATTACACCTATGTAGCTGAACTTAAAAAGCAAAACCCTATCTGAATACAAAATTCGATCGAAATCGTTGGAGCCACTTCCAAGTTGCGCGGAATATATATATATATATATATATACACATATATATATACACACAAGAATTGAGGAGCGTTTTTTCAAAACTCGATAGATGCAAAATGTTACGAAATTGAGTTATATATAGTATCGGCATAATTTTCACCTTCTGCATCATTCTGTGAAATCAGATTTTGCAAAATTTGATTCTTGTCCTGTGTAGAAGCTAGGGAATATTAGCAGTTTTTTCAAAACTCGATAGATGCATTTGCTCAGTTAAAGCAAAGGTTGTTGTTGTTTTCTAGTGCCTTGCATCTGGCAATGAAGCCATTAGCATTCGTGCTTTCCAATACTTTTAAACTGTAGTTTCTTCTGATCTTAATGCTTCACAGGTCTTCAAGTGGTCTTCATTCATTTCTGCTGGATCGTTACACAGGACACATATTGGTGAGGCTGAGATACCTATTCTGTAGAGATGACTTGCTAAGCAGTCGTGATTTGTCAATAGTCGGAAGGCTGCAACCACTGTTTTCCTTGGTCTCTGGGGGATTATATCTGGGTTGGATAGTAGTGTAATCCATTTTTTATCTTTGGCATTTGTTTCTATTTCTTGTAGGTATGAATGAGAAAATTTTTTAATGATCAAGCGTTTTATTGAGGAATATGAGAAATTGAATTTAGACTTTTGTTTTATTGTTGTGCCTTTCTTTGTAAGTGAGTCTGCAGCTTCGTTCCCCATGACTCCACAGTGTGCTGGAATCCATTGGGGATGAACAGTCTTATTAACTTTTTGGAGTTGTGTTAACATTTTGTAGCATTCTCTAATTTTTGTTGACTTCTTTGTAGTATTTGAACATATTCCCTGAATTGCAGCTTTAGAATCGGAAAGAATTACTGCCTTGTTAAATTTATTTAAGGGAAGATTTAATAATTGTCGGAGAGCAATGTGTATAGCCTCTATTTCTCCATCATAATTTGTTGTGTCTCTGCCAACAGAATGATAAAAGGAAAAATGTGAACACGTAACTCCAGCTCCAGTAAGGTTTTCCTTGGAGGATCCATCAGTATATATGTGCAGCCATTCTTCTGTGGGATATCTAGTATTGATTGTTTCCAGAGCTAGAAGTTTTTGTATTTCTTTTGGTGTGTCTGATTTACTTATTTCCTCTATTAATTCCAAACTGAAGGTAGGTTGCAATAATTCCAATGGATTTTCTCTTATAAGTAGATTTTCTCTGGTGTTAGGAATGTTCAATTTGGATTTAATCTGTGTTACCTTTTCTAGGAAGCTACTATGAGTTTTAAGGATTGAAGGGGGGAGGTTCTCTTCTGTCCATTTAGAGTTTGGCAGTCGTAACATTTTCTCGTGTTGGAGCAATGCTTGTTCTTCTATTTTTGTTGTTATTGATGGGGTCCGGGTTAAGGCAAGCATGGCATCAATAGGTGTGGATTTAACTGCTCCAGTGATTAGGCGAAGAGCCTGATTTTGTATTTGTTCAAGTTTATTGATGTTAGCATGTGCTGCTGTTATTAAAGCTTCAGAACAGTACAAGAGGTTTGGTTTAACATACATTTTGTATGTTGTGTTAAGGACTCTCCTTGAGCAGCTCCATTTAGCACCAGCTAACCTTTTCAGGATTTGCAGTTTCTTTTCAACCTTTTCTGAGATGTTTGTTATATGTTTTTTCCAACTTAGCTTTCTGTCGAAAGTGATGCCTAAGTATTTGGCATCATCAACTGCTTTGAGTGGTTTACCATTATAATTTATGTTAATATTAACTGGTTTGTATTTTAGTGTAAATAATTCATAATTTGTTTTTTCCACATTGATAGTCATGAGGTTTTTGGAGCTCCATTCATGTACTTTGTTTAGGGCTGTTTCTATTCTGTCTTTAATTAATTCAGGTTTTTTTGGAGAGCCTGAAGTCCAAATGACTACATCGTCAGCAAATAAAGCAATTTTGGTTTCTAAAGTTTTTATTATTGATGGAAGGTCATTTATATATATGTTAAAGAGTGTTGTGCTCAGAACAGCACCTTGTGGAAGTCCTCGGTGTGTTTGTTTATATTTGGAAATATATGTATTATATTTTGTGGCACAAAATCTTTGTGAAATAAACTGAGTTATCCATTTAAGCATGTTACTTTTCACACCTATTGATTGCAACTTCTCAATTAATTTGTTTCTCCAGACTGAGTCATATGCTGATTTAAAATCAATGAATACTGCTAAGGTATCCTCCTTTCTATTGAAAGCTTCCTTGATGTCTTGGCTTAGTAGGAGTACATTTTCACTTGTACTATGATTCTGTCTGAAGCCGGTCTGTGAACTATTAATTAAGTTGTAATATTCTAGGAACCAGTTAAGTTTAGATGCCACCATTCTTTCCATCTTTTTTGCAATAACACTGGTCAAAGATATTGGTCTGAAACTATTAATATTGTTTGAGGGTTTGTTTTTCTTTAAAATCGGGATGATAATGGCTTTTTTCCAGTCAGAAGGTACAGTCATTCTCCAACACGTGTTATACAGTTTAAGTAGGATTTCTTTTCCTTTCCTGCCAAGGTGTTTAATAAACTCTGGGTGGATCTTGTCAGGTCCTGGAGATTTTTTGTTCTGTAATTGTTCTATTGCTAAATCCAGTTCTGTTTCGTTAAATTCCTGAATAAAAATATCATTTGGTATACCTTTTGGCTTATTAGTTTCTCTGATAGTTTTTTGGATAGCCTTATCTTGTTTTTTATACGCTTGGGGTATTCTTTGTGACAGAGCATAAAACTTGTTAAGGGATTCTGCTATTTCCCTATCTGTAGTTAAGCTTTTGTTATTATGTTTTAATGGTTCAGTTGTATTTTTTGATGATTTTGTTTTATTAAAGAATTTGTATATTTTATTTCCATCTTTCCTATAGTCCATATGTTCTACAAAATTTGTGAAACTGGCCCTCTTTGCTGTAATTAATTCTTTCTTAAAAATGGCTGCTTTTCTTCTCCAGTTTTGTACATCTTCTGGACACTTGGTTCTTTCGGCTTTGACTCTTGCTATATTTCTTTCGTGTTTTAACTTAGGTAAAGATGGAGACCAAAAGTAGGTATATTTCTTTAACTTTCCTTTGGGGATATGTGTTTTGGCAGCTGTCAATAATATTTCACAAATTTTTTTATTCATTTCATCTGTTGACTTGAACTCTGATTCTAACAGTATATTACACTTCCCTTCTATCTCATTTTGGAAATTGGACCAATCTGCTTTTTTAAAATTCCAAGAAGTTTTAATTTTTGGTTTGTTACTTTTATTTATTAGACCTCTTATGGAGTTTATGGTGATTCTGTGGCCTGAACCTGGGTCTTCTATTATTTCTCTTTTTGTATTGTCAATTATGTCAGATGACACCATCAGAAGATCAGGATTTGTACCTGAACCATTTTAAATATTAATTCCATTGTTGATGAGTTTAATAGGTCTTCTATGACTCTTCCTGCTGAATTTATAGCTCTGTAGCCCCACCTAGGGGAGCGTGCATTAAAATCACCTATTAAAATACTTTTGGGTTCTATGGGAATAGAATTTAGATCTAGTGTATTGTCTGGAGGATTGTAGATACTGTAAATTCTATAGTGGTAGTTACTTTTCCATACTTCAATTTTAACTATTTCTGATTTATCTTGTTCTTCCATTGTTTTTTTGGATTTGGATAGTAGCTTTCATATTTCTTTTAATTCCAGTAAGAATACCACTTGCTATTTGACGAGCCTGTGGAAGTATATGTGTAGTGTACTGATCCATTTCAAAGTATATTTCCTGCTCTTCTGATATATTGGCTTCTTGTACTGTGAAGACATCTATATCTTGGCCTTTTAATATTTTCATTAGCTCTTGTTTTTTAGGCTGGGACATGCCTCCTGCATTCCATTGTAGAATTCTTAAAGTATTGGAATTGTTGTGATGAAATTTGCCTAAAGATGTCCCCACCCGGAGATCCGATTGGGGGACAGTTTTAACTCCAGAATATTTATCTTTAGGACTCATATTCATGTATGTGGCTTTCATGTAATTGTTTTCTTAACGGGCACCAGTTTTACAATGTGGCAGTTACATCACCCGACTTAAACCCCCATTTTGCAAGTGGGACCACACCTATCGTTGGTCAACGGGTCCATCGGACCTAGCCGGGAGGACTAAATAGGTGGTATTTAGATCCACCGACCTTCCCGTCATGTGCCTCTGAGGGACGCTGTTGTGCTGTGATAGGCCAGCACATATGTAAATGACATTTCCTCCATTTTAGATGAAACATTTATACCACTGTGATTCGGTCCTCAGAGCCTCATCTGTTAAAAGCAGGGTGCACCACGGGCAGGATGAGGATGGGAATTGGGTAGGAGAGGCTATAGGAGGCGCATCACTACCCCTTACTACCCCTAAAGCAAAGCAAAGGTTAATAGATGCAATTTGATGATTTTATAATCCAAAGTGTGGCAACCTCGATTCTGTGAAACGCATGTTGGCATTGACTGCCATCTCACTCTTGCGATTCTTGGAATTTTCAATCATTTCTGCAAGCTTTGTACACTGCTGCATCGTTGGAAATAACTGCGAACTCAGGTTTTGCGCTTGGATTTCACATTTATTTCTCAAGCTTTTTTTTTTTTGTTCCATTTATATCCCGCCTTTAACTACAGAGGTCATATCAGTGGCCTTGCCTTTTGACAATGGTGTTACTCGTTTAACAGTGGGTTTTTCGGTCTTTGGGGGTTTTTTATACGTTGAAGTCACATACACATTTGCACTTTCATTCATACTTCCAGACTCAGGGAAGGATGAAGAATAATCTTGGCTGGAGAAAAATTCCTATCCCCTGCCGGGAATCGAACTCGGGACCCCTATCACTCCGCGGCCACGTGCTTTCACAATGACGCAACACAGTTACCTACCGCTACGCGTAGGTATAAGTTGGGGGTTCATTGTTAACAAAGAACTGGTGAACTTTTCGATGGATTGCAGATCTCACACTCACAAATTCGTTGCAAACTACATCCACCATTTATCTAGCATGTGGTTGCTTTTTACCGGTATCTTCACTAAGGGACGATTTTTCTTTGCGTGTACTGTAAATACTTGCAACTGACACACTGGTAAACTCGGATGTTAATTTCATCACATCTTCAATAGCAAGCTCGGGATATTTCTCGCAGAACTTGTTAAATACGTTCAATATTGTTATCTTTTCACCACTTCGCAACGGTTTGCCGTGCTTATGTTTTACAACACTCACTTGTTCCGCCATGTTACTTTCATACTGAATAATGCGCGCGCAGAATGAATTAGGTTCGTTACAGATTCACTTAACTGCGTATTCTTACACTTTAACTATGCTTAGTACACTTAGTTCATGCTTTAGCAAACATTAAATGACATTTCAGACCTCAGTAACAGTATTTCTTCAAGGGACTATTTAGACGGCGAAAGCGTCAAGAGGGCGCGCTGTGGTCAAAACGCATGTGGCTTTGTTTACGTCTCTTCTAATCTCTAGATGAACAGAGTATAGGTAGCTGTATCCTCTATACTTTCTGTAAATGTGCCATCGTGTTTTCCCAGGGTCGTTAAATTTGTTGTTGTCTTTGATGATTTTCCAGCTGCCACTCTGCAGACTATGCCACATGGATTTGAGCCTTCTGTTACAGTGCAGTCTTTCCCAAGCTTTAATCTTCTCTTCTCTCAGTTTATTTTGGTATTACCTTTTCCCTTAAGTATACCCAGCTTTCTAATTATTTCTTAAGCTGTCGCTACTAGCCGTTTTCTGAAGTCTTCTTAACTGAACATTCACTTTCTTCCTTAGTATTGTAAGATTGTGAGTCCACCAAGGAACTGTTCTATTTGTTTGGGCTTTTTTAAGATCCATAGCTTATCCAGAAGACTGAATTGCAAGCTGCTATTATACAGTGATAGTAACTGTTTAATATCTTATCTATGCTTATGCTATTGGTTATTTTTCCCTGCAGTTCCACATTAATTTTTTGTTAGTCCGTCCCATTGTGCCTACACTTAAACTGTGTAATTTGGTTTTGATGTTGGGTGTGGTGTGTGTGGGGTGTGGTGTATGTGTGGGTGGTATGTGTGTGGTGTGCGTGCATGGGGGTGCACATATGGCACATGTGTGGTGTGTCACGAAGATTTTGAAGAAAATTCCTCAACCCTAAACTACCCTTTACATTGAACATTTTTATTTTCTCAAAAATGGCTAATGATTTTGATTAAAATGCTGAATGTTTAAGATATTTTCTATGGCAAATGAAACATATGTTTTGAATTTTGTGGCTATAGCCCATGTATTCCTGTACTCATTGTGTATTTATTATTATTTCCACTCTGTCTTGTGCTGCAAAGCTTTGTTTACATAAGGCACTCCTAATTTTACAGGTGTATCACTACAATTTGATCTTGCTTCTTAAAGCACTTTTATTTGTAAGCAAAAGGGAGTTTTATCACAATTCTCTTTAGGAGATACTTCTTTCAGTAAGACAACTTCAGAGTTAGTTTAATGGAAAAGTTTTAAGCCTGCAGTATTCTGGATGTGGTAAACCTTTTTTGTGTAACTTGTTCATTCATACTTTTAAATCTTTCTGTTATGTCTTGCTGTTAGAAAAAATATGGAAAGGCTTCCCTTCTCCACATTGATTCTTTCTTTCCTTTCTTTTTGAAAACTAAAAAGGTCAATATTAATAATGTATTCTCTTTTTAATAGTCTACTGTATCTTAAAAAGTTTCATGTAGAGAATTAGCCCATAACAAGAAAATGTGCAATTTTTTTATATTTACTGTAAAGTAAAATAGGACTTCATACAGCCAAAACCAAATCCATGCATGCCCCATGAGATCCGTGTTGCCATGTCTGCCAAAGTAAAAGCAGAAGATTTGATTTGAAAAAAAGTAGGAGAAACCAGTGGATTTTTTTAACCGGCAATTTTGCTTAGTGTATACCTATTTCTGACAACAAAAACAATAATAATAATAGTAATAGTGATAGTAATGATGGTGGTGGCAGTGGCGGTGGTGGCGATGATAGCAGTAGTAGCAGCAATAATATTCGCTCTGAAATTCTTGTGCTGTAGAGTTACTGCCACATGCAATATCAGTATTATGCAATAGCCTCCATTTTGCATCTAATTGTTGGATATCTTCTGCTTTCACCAAATTAGGAAACCGAGAAGCAAGTGATGCAATTGACTGAACTGTTTGGATTTTAGCAGGTTCTAACACTTCCAACATTGTAAGAAGAAGATCACTTAATGAAAAACGACTTAGTATGTCATGAACTGACTCAACGTAAAAGTCAACACAGCATAATTTGAAAACTTGTATATATTTGTCAGGCAAGGATGATTTTGTCAGCAATATTTGAACGTCGGCACCAAAATACATGTTTTCCACAGGAAGAAATAATTTTGGATCCCTGTATTCAACTTTATCTATTTCAGTGGAATTCAAATGTTCAGATTTAATGTAGCAGTCAAGGATAGTTCGCAATACAGAGACAACAGATGTGGTATACTGTTTATGTATACATGTGATTATATTAATCTTTTGTTTTTGTACACAAGGGAAATGCCTTGCCTGAAAATCTTTTTTGGAAGAGCGAATTATATGATGTTAAGTGTCTAAAAATGGAAAATACATATAAAGCAGGAGATTTTGAAGTTCATTCAGTTTTTAGCAGTAGATCAGTAGACTTTCAAAAAAGCACGAGATCTGCAAACTTAGTAGACCTGGCAACCCTGCATGAGAGTAGAACACTAGCTCTGTAGCCATGATATCATGGGTATCTTTGTAGCACCAACAATTCTAAAAACATTTGCACATCGACATGCAATAAACAGCATTCTGCTTCTTTAAAAACTGTATTTGGTTAAATCCAAATTACATTTTTATGTAGCCCTCCCTTCTAACAACTTATATGGGCTGCTTTCAGAGCCCTGGATGAGGCATGAGAGCAGATCAACCCACTACAAATACTATTTTCATCAGTTCACCAAAGATTCCAAGTATGACAAGGACCGTCCGCGAGAAGCTTGTGCTAGTTTCATGTAAGTAGTGAGGTACATTTTATAAGCTCTCCCATTCCTCCCTTGGACAGTCTTAGTTTTCCTGTGTAGAGGTGCAAGAAGCCTTAGAGAAGAATGGAGGACCATTTTAAGAAATCATCTACAAGAAACAAACTTTATAGAAAGTGCATTTTATTGATATCTTTTACAGTTAAAGATCATTTAACAGAAGAGATCTAACTAAATAAAGCAGTGGCATACTAGTAATTCCCTTACTTTTATTTATAAATAAATAATTTTGATAAAGCAAGAGAATTTTCACAAAACTTAATAACAGGAACTTATTTTCATGCATTTGACAGACATTTTGAAAGTTAACAAGGCTATGTTCTTCACATAATGGTCACACTGTGTTTTTACTTTTAAAAAAAGGCATAAAAAAAGCAATTTTATACAGTGAAATACAATATTTTTTGAGAGGTAGAATCAGGACTAAAAAGTTCAATGCCATGGCTGGGATTTGAACCATGGATCTTCTGCCTCACACATGGCTGCTCTAACTACTAAGCCAATTTGCCAGTATGACATTAAATTTCCCAACCAATTCATAATTGGAGTTCGTGGTTCAAATCCCGGCTATGTGTAGTGGTATTTCCGCCTAACAATGGGTGTCCAGAGATGGAACTTTAATCTGTCATAATTAAGGAAATAGTTTATTAACTATCCATGTTTTTGTAGTAATTTCCTTGAAAATTATATCAAACAAAAGTCCTTGAAGAATTATATTTATGTTGTAAGTTTCATAAAGGTTGATAAATAAACACAGGTATAGTTATGTAGGGAAATCTGCAAGTTTCCCTCCAAGAAAATGAAATAATTTATGTGGCCGTTGGTACAATTTTCACATGGGGCAATAAAACCTTGGCATTCTATTATTGCTCTTGCCTTCCTAAAGTACCATGAGTCTCTCTAAACAAGCTCTCAAACCGTTGCTAAAATTTAAAGAGAAAACAAATGAACATAAAAGCCCAATAAGAATAGCCAATCAGGAGAAAAATGTTGTTTATGGTGAAAAATTCAAAATCTCCCCCTCTCCCCAGCCATGAGACAAGTGTTGGTGAGAAACTCCACAGTTCGGTGCTATCAGGTGTAAGGGAATGTTGTGTCTCCGGGTCGCGGAATAGATGCCACGTTATTAGGAAGTGTCTTGTCAAGTGCCACCGAGTCACTACACGTCCAGTGATTGTATACTGTTTATATAGGAATTGGGATTCATTCGGTACAGTAGATGATCATATTATAGTTAAGGGGTGGAAGATAGGACTTGCAGTTTCCTGTAATCCAAAGTGCCAATAGGGAAAGTGTATCTCGTGTTTTTCTTCCAAGCAACCCCTGTATAAAACCCATTCCTTCTCATCACCGTCCAACACATCGCTCTTCTCCCAAAGACAAACATCTCTTGTTGAGGCTGAGACCCTGAGAAATTTGCGCCTCCTCAGCTGCATCGACGAGACAAGGACTTCAAGCCAACAGGTCGACCAGAAAAGGGGCAGTGAATCCGCAACATACATGGCGCCGCCAACATGTGACCTATAATGCTCCAGACGTACGACAAAGAGGACCTCGGCAACGAGAAACTACAACCCAGGAACGTGATACCCACAGGAGGTGCAAGATTCGAAGCCGGGACTACAAGGACCTCAACGACGGTGACAGTAATCATTACTGCAACAGAAAGTAAGACAGTGCAGAATTTATAAGTGTGCATGTTTCATGTTTTTGAGGAGTGGAAGATCTCTGCCTAATCTTGCCAGCATGCAAGACCAAGAAAATTACACCATGGACAGGCAGAAAATAACAACTGTCACAGTGGCGCTGTCATGTTGAGGCTGTATCGTTCATTGGTGAGGTCCAAACTAGATTACGGCAGTTTTATTTATGGCGCAGCGTCCGCCTCTAAACTTCGTTTTTTAAATACTGTACATAATGCTGGTATCCGTCTAGCTACTGGAGCTTTCCGCACTAGTCGTGTAGAGTGTCTGTATGCTGACTCTGGTGAACCTCCACTTTCTATTCGGCGCTCATTTTTATTGTGTTCTTACGTGGCTCATTTGGCAGCCCACCCCGGTCACCCGTCTTTTAATCCTGTATTGCGCCTGGAACTCGCTCACCGTTATCTCCGGAATAGCACGATCTCTCGCCCAAGCGGTATTCGGTTTCGCGAGCTGCTTAGTGCACACGCGCTCCGCATGCCTGCTGTCGAACGGTATTCTCTTGGCCGCTGTCCTCCATGGCAATTACAGCGTGCCCAGTTCGGCCTGGAGCTTTCGACGAATGCTAAGTTAGCTACCCCTCCATCGGTGTATTGTCAGCTTTTCACCGAGATCCTGGGACGTTACCGGAATTACACTCCTGTATTTACCGATGGTTCCCAGGTGGATGGGGCTACAGGGTGTAGTTTTGTGCATAACGGTGAGACTCACAAGTACCGTCTTCCAGACTTGAGTTCCGTTTTTACCGCCGAGCTGTTTGCAATCTTTTATTTCATCCTTTTTATCTCCAGTTTTGATCCTGGAAGTTTTATCATCTGCTGCGACTCTCTGAGCGCACTGCAGGCATTGCAACAGTTTGTCGGCACGTCAGCACTAATTATGAAAATTCAGACACTCGTTTCGCAGTTACTCTCGCGTGGATACCAGATTGTTTTTACTTGGACCCCAGGCCACGTAGGCATTCCCGGCAATGAAGTGGCTAATGAGGCTGCTAAGTCCGCCTGCCGTTTGCCGGAGATTTTAACACGCAGTCTTCCTTACACGGATGTACAACGGTACTTCCGTCGCCCTCTTTTATCTGTCTGGCAACAATCATGGGAAGCGTTAGACATCACTGGCACTCAACTGCGGACAATCAAGGAAACGGTGCAACCTTGGATAACATCTTCAAGGGATACTAGGCGGGCAGAAGTCATCTTGGCCCGCCTGAGAATAGGTCACATGCGCATCACGCATGGTGACACTATCTGCGTGGTGAGCCGGCGCCGGTATGTTCCACCTGTGGCGTTCAGCTCTCTGTGGCCCATGTCCTAGTTGATTGTCCGCGCTACAATTGTGAGCGCCAGTTGTTTGGCCTGGGTTCTAGTTTAAAGACGATGTTAGGTGACGACCCGGTAGCTGTGGATTCAGTGCTGAGGTTTGTCGGCAGCATTGGCTTTGGTAAGCAAGTTTAAATTTTATTTCGTGGTTTTACTTTTTACCTTTTACATTTTATCTGCTTACCTTTTTAGATCATTTTACACGCTTTTAACTATTTTGAGCATACTTTTTTAGACAAGTTTTAAGTTGTAACTGTTTTAGCTTTTGGCTGTTTTAGCTTGCGTTTTAATATTTAACTTTGAGTTTTAAGTGGTGGTGAGTTTTATCCGTTTTTTATCTTTTGACTTGGGGCTCTAATGACCTAGCTGTCGACGGGCCCTTAAACCCTAATCACTCACTCACAGTGGCGAGGGCAATAACCTTTCTCCTGAAGGGTTGCCCGTTAGCCAGCCAATCCGTTGTTCGGGGGTTGCCAGGAATCTGTTCACAGCGGGCAGACCAGCTTTCCCAGCGAAAACTTTTGATTTTAACTCTCTGCTGGAAAGATTTGGTCTCTTACTAGATGAAAATAGTAGAAATTTAGAAAGTAAATGGGGGAAAATTGGATAGGAAACTCGAGGAACAAAGTAAATGTTTACAAACTAAAGTTAATGAGTCCCTTGAATTACAATTTTCCAGAGTAATGGGGCAACTTGAAAAGAAAATGTCCACGCAAACCCAGGAAATAAGGGAACTATTGGTAAATAGCAACAGGGAATTGCAACAAAGCTTAGGCAATGTTACTCTTGAGGGGGAAAAGACGAAACAGAGTTGTGAGAGGGCCAACAAAGAAACGGAACAAAGGTTATTAGGGATAATCCAAGACAACAAAGAAAGTCTGTTAAGAGTACAAACACAGCTAAGCAGTGCTATGGAGGGAGAAATATCCTCAATTAATAAAGAAATTGAAGGCGTGAAAACCCTTGCGTTATCTATAAGCATTCAAAATGCCAGCACTTACAGTCTCTTGGGGTGGAATTGCAGAAAAAAATGAGGTTTTCGAAAAAGAAATAAGATTACTAAAAGAGGCTGTCAATAACACCACTAGCAATGTGAGCGGTAATAACACCCCTAATGAACATGTTTCTATCCAACTTGCCTCTCAACCTCCCAATGCCACTGATAGTGCTAGCACGAGTAGAGGGTGTAGTTTAAACCAAGATGTTAGGCTAAGTGCATGCAACAACAGCACCCAAAATTGTAGTAGTACCAATAGTATTGGAGGTAGTGTTAACCCAGTGTGTAACATTGATTGTAGCACTAATCTCTCCATCTCTGGTGGGACTCACCAGTCCTTGTTAAATGAATTAAGTGCTCCAATTTTTCAAGGCACCAAAGATGACTGTCCCCTATCCTTTATTCTTGAGCTGGACGAATATTTTCACCATAAGCGGGTTCCAGAGGCATTGAAAATGCTGATAGCAAAACAACAGCTGCGCGGAAGGGCCTCTGAGTGGTCCAAGATCATGTGTGATTGCAGTTCTAATTACGTCACTTTCAAACAGGCGTTTCTCATGCACTATTGGGGAGTACACCGGCAAACCTCCATCCGACAGGAGATTTTGGCGGGAAAATATAATCCTTCAGATGGTTTATCTATGCAGGATTATTTCCTTAAAATCGCCAACCAAAGCCAACATTTAGAGCCTGAGATCTCACCCCGGGACCTAATCCAATCACTTCCCTCCACAGACTCGTAACTTCATCTGAGTAGCGGGAGTAAACACCTACCCACAATTTATGGAACTTTTAGCTTCCCTTGAGAGTTACCCTTCCGTACCTGAACAAGTGAACAGAGGTTCCCCAACCCATCATAGGAACTGCACGGAACATAGGGACAGGCGTCCAGGTGACTATTATTTAGGGCAGGGGGCAGGAAGTTCATCACCTCGTGACCGCGCCAGGAATCAGTACCAGGAGCACATACCCCATTTTCCAGAATCTAACAGGTATCACTGGCAAGGGGGGAGTCCACCACCTCACCGAGGGAGGCAGAGCTTTCATCCACGTTTCCGAGGTGACCGACAACCACAAATACAATACGCAAATTTTCAGCAGAGCCCGAACCGAGGACCTCCACACAACGGTGGTAGAGGATTCTACAACAGGGGAATGGGTTCGCGATTTCAAAGAACTGCTGGTGTGACAGGTCAAACCCAGGACTTCTACAGCCATCCTGGACCAACTGTTACTCACCCTCCTGGCAGTGAAGACGTAACAAACGAGGTTACTGCAATTATGACATCCCCAGCGGGAAAACTAACTCAGGATTTCTTTGTGGTTCGACAGGAATCCACTGGCAGCCACACAAAGGATTTTTGTGTTTTTCCTCCAACGACACAAAAATTAATAAGCAAACAAATAATTAAGATAAATAATTAAAATAAGTAGATAATATTAATAATAGTAATAAACTGCAAAAAACCCTTACTCCAAGATAATGATGTGCTCCGTCAGAGAGCTAAACAAAATGGAGGATTGTGTAATGCACGCAAGCCCCAATATGAGCATTAGGTGCAATTGTAATTCGTTTTAATTTAACCTCTGTATTTGTGAGCAGTTAACATTGGATTTGTTATGTGGTTAAAAAAAAGAGGAAGACGACTTACCCTAAACATATCAAACTGAATAAAGTGAAATCACAAGTAAAGGACAAAGTTTTCGTGTATGATGAAGTTTAAAATGTTAATATAACTTCAAGGTATAATTTTGGTATTTTATTGTTAACCCAGATGGTACATCTGTGTGAATGTAGTTGAACGAGATACAAGACAAAATATGCATTTACGTAAATTAACTAGGTAGGAAAAATAGTTGGCCCACATCCACCAGACATTATGTATTATGAGAACATTCAGGGTCAATAGCCTGATCAGCAGGTTCGGTGTAAAATACAGAATTGTAACCCTCTGTTTCAGAGCAAGTAGTGACAATGAATATGTGAAACTGAAATACCTCTATTCACCCAGGCGTAAACTGCTGTAAACATCCAGGGGTGAGCGAGGAATGTGTCAGAACAACCCATAAGGGTGTCAAAACTCTCATACACAGTTAAAAAAATGTATATGTATAATTGTGTTAAAATTATTTGAATTCTCTGTTATCCTAGGTTAGGGGTGTTGCTGTTGATTTGATTGTCATAGTTAATTATTGTTATTTTTTAAGTATTACTGTGCAATTTATGTAAACTACCTTGATATCACTTTCGTGCATGTCTCCTTTGGTAATTATTTTTTGTTCACCATATTTCATAACTTTGTGTGTATGTGTATATGTAACCTGCATCTCTTGTAACCAACCACTTCGTTTTAGGGTAGTATTTTGTGAAACAAAACCGTTTTGGAACAATTACGATTTTCTCTCACAAAAGGGGGCATTTTGTAGCAGTATTTCTGCCTAACAATGGGTGTACAGAAATGGAACTTCAATCTGTCATAATTAAGGAAATAGTTTATTAACTATCCATGTTTTTGTAGTAATTTCCTTGAAAATTACATCAAACAAAAGTCCTTGAAGAATTATATTTATATTCCAAGTTTCATAAAGGTTGATAAATAAGCACAGGCACAGTTATGTAGGAAAATCTGCAAGTTTCCCACCAAGAAAACGAGATAATTTATGCGGCCGTTGGTACAATTTTAGCATGGGGCAATAAAATCTTGGCATTCTATTATTGCTGTTGCCTTCCTAAGATACCATGAGTCTCTAAACGAACTCTCAAACCGTTGTTAAAATTTAAAGAGAAAACAAATGAACATAAAAGCCCAATAAGAATAGCCAATCAGGAGTAAAATGTTGTTTATGGTGAAAAATTCAAAATCTCCCCCTCTCCCCGGCCATGAGACAAGCATTGGTGTTATCAGGTGTAAGGGAAGGT
Source organism: Tenodera sinensis (assembly GCA_030765045.1). NCBI lineage: Eukaryota > Metazoa > Arthropoda > Insecta > Mantodea > Mantidae > Tenodera > Tenodera sinensis. The sequence continues at coordinate 141,085,004 of CM060962.1, forward strand.
TGTGTCTCCGGGTCGCGGAATAGACGCCACATTATTAGGAAGTGTCTTGTCAAGTGCCACTGAATTGCTACATGTCCAGTGATTGTATACTGTTTATATAGGAATTGGGATTCATTCGGCACAGTAGGTGATCATATTATGGTTAAGGGGTGGAAGATAGGACTTGCAGAATTTCCTGTAATCCGAAGTGCCAATAGGTAAAGTGCATCTTGTGTTTTTCTTCCGAGGAACCCCGTATAAAACCCATTCCTTCTCATCACCGTCTAACACACTACTCCTCTCCCAAAGACAAACATCTCTCGTCGAGGCTGACCCTGAGAAATTGGTACCTCCTCAGCAGCATTGACGAGATAAGGACTTCAAGCCAACAGGTCGACCACAAAAGGGGCAGTGAATCTGCAACATATGGCATTGAATTTTTCAGTCCTGATTGTATCTCTCAACCATTGCCCATTGCTTGGTGCTTAAAAACACCAGCTGTAAGTTGGTTGGTACAAAAAAAAATAACAATTGTGTTTTTACTTTTTCCAAATATATTTTATTACAGATCTTACATTTTTGTTTAAAATGTTTTCATGTGAATTTTCCTATTCATTCTTAACCATATACTTGCTTTTCTTCAAGTCTCAGTTTCCTGCATTCAAATACCATGAGTTTATACATTGTTCTTTCCTCCACATAATGGGCATTTCCCACCCATTTTCAAGTCCCTGTATTTCAATAGCATATAACATTTCAGCCTCAGTCATGGGAGTTGTATACCCTTTCCAATCATTTCACCTCCATCTTTGGCATTCTGTACAAACATCCTTTCATGGCCATCATTACTGCTTTCCCTTTTGCAATACTGATCTCTCATTTTTCCCAGTTTCCTCCTGGTCTGTTTTAATTCCTATATAGTGCAAACATGCATTACTTTATACTCATTACTTTCTTTGTTCTATTTCTCATGCTTAATTTACATCCTCTCTCAAATACAATTTGTGTTTTCTCTCTATTTACCTTTAATCTTCATTCTGAGCAGCACTTACCTATTTCTTTTAAAGAAATTTTTAAGCCATTCATAGTAATAGAACCTCTACCAAATTATCTGGAAGAAGCAGACCAGGGATCTGCACATTATTTATTACAGGCAAAATATTATTACTGTTGCGTATATTTTGTATTATGTCATCAATAAATAAATGAGATTGGACTTACCTAGCATTTGATTGTCTTAGCCCTTTCTTCTTTATATAGGGGTAGATTCATGTTACTCTGTGATACCAAGGTATTTTAATTATAATTACGTTGTTATTTAACAGGGTAGTTATTGAAAAGAAAAGAGAAACCACTTTTCTGCAAGAAGTATCTTACAAAATACAAATTACAGAATTAAAACTGAAATGTTTGTTGAAAAAAAATGATAAAAATTAATGTAATTTTGTGATATGCTCCTAAGTCTATGACCATGTATAAGTGATAAATTATACAAACAACACAATTTGTGTTTTAAAATTATTAAAATTGTTAACTGATTACTTACCAATGATAAATCAGAAGCTGGGCGTATCCACAGAATAATTGAAACCACTAAGCCTGTGCTACTGTAGCTGTAATCAGGCATAAAACAAATTCCACCTACATCAACAAGGCCAAAACACAAAGGAAGTGGACAAGCTAAAGTACTATACATCTGCCGTCTATTGTCAAAATTACAGAACTACTAGTCTTCGCTTCTCTGTGACAGAAGAAAAACTATCAAGGACATACCTGAATTTACCCTATGTCTTAAGTTATTATCCCTTCCTCATATTTAATGCAAAGAGTATCTTTGCATAAACTTTTAAGATGAGCACTGTTTGATTATTTACCCCTTTTAATAATTTATACCAGAATAGGTTCAGCTCTGTTCGGCCAAAGGCTTTTTCCAGGTCTACAAACACCATGTGCAGCTGGCAGCGCGCTTGCCTGTGGCACGGAGGACCCGGGTTCGATCCCTGGTACCAGCATGGGGATTTTATCCCCTCTGGGAGGTCTGGCACGGGGTGCACTCAGCCTCGTTAGGTCCCGGGGGGACCAATTGAGGAGCTACTTGATGGAGAAGTAGCGGCCCCAGGTCGAGAAGACCGCATAACTGGCCGGGAGGGCTCGGGGCGCTGACCACGTCCCACCCTCCAGTACTGCACCTCACCAAATGACGCCTGTAGTGGGCAGAGGTGGGGGACGCAGCGGCTGGGCGGTAGGCCTTGGCCCTTCGTGGGCTGTCGCGCGGGGTTTACTTACTTACTTACTTTACTTACTTACAAACACCATGTACAATTTTCCCTTTTTGTTCTGTACATACTTAAACTGTCAACAGTTTCTCTTCCTTTCCTAAAGCCCATTTGAAATTTTGAGAGAATATTCCTCTGTCATTCATGCAATCTGTCTGCTAAAATCCCTGTATACATTTTTCCCATATTAGATAATAGAGCTATGCCCTTAACAGTTTTAGGTTTGTCCATATCCACTTTACTTTTATGCATATATTGGTCGTATTATTACTTCTCTTCAGCTCCCGGTGTGTATCCTTTGCTTTTCATTGAGTTAAATAAAGATGTTAGTACCTTAACTCAGTTCATACCTCTGCACAACTCTTAAAAGAAATTCTCCTGGTATATATACCATCTATCCCTGGTGACATCCCATCCCCATCCCATTTTATGCATTACCTCTTCCTCAAATATGACTATCCAAATTCTCTAGGAAATTATTTTCTATTTCTAGAATTATCCTACCCTCCATAGAACTCTCATAGGCATTTAAATTTGAAAGTCATCTAAACATTCTTATTGATTTACATTAGATTTAATTACATATTTATTATACAGCAATTTCATACCTTCCCATATTTTTCTTACATTAGTTTCACCAATAGTGTTCATTTATTGACATATCTTTATCTCCAAAGATATTTTCTTAACTTCTAATAATTTATTATAGAAATATATACTTTGTAAATAGTTCTCTTTGGATTCTGTATCTCCTATTTCCCTGTTTGAACTTTTCCTTTACTACCCTTTCATTCACTTCACATCCTTCATCAAACCAATCATCATCCTTAATGTTTCACCGAGTTTGTGCTTTCATCTTCTCACCTGCCCAGCACATAATAAAATTTTAAATATTAGTTACATTTTCAATTTCACAGTTTAAACTCTAATCTGTTTATCATGTAGCTACTGTTGGTTTACCATAATACATAATTAATAGCACTTTGTCCATTGTTATTGAAGGTGTACACTTATGTATTAACTTGTATATCCCTTCAAAGGCCTTACTGTCAGACTTCAAAAGATTGAGAGAATGAAATTCCTTCTAACCTACAGCCAGATTTCATTGGTAGTACACAGTCATCTATTGTAGATAAAATGGAGGTATGACTTGTTTTAGAACAGTTCTCCCTCTATACACCTAACTGGATGATTCTGTATGCTGTTGATCTAGCCTCAGCTTTTATACATACACAGTTATAGCTGAGGAAGACCAAGTAAAGTTTTCATGAGAAAAGTAGGAGTATTTCTGAAAGCCACAGATATACATACACCCTAAGACAAAAAAATGAGCAGTCTCTGGAAGCGTATATTGGTCCTAAGTCCATGTCGTTTCCACAGCCGGTTTACAATGGTGTCACGGAATGCGTGTCTTCACCGTCGTTCTGTTGTCATCTCTCTTATGGAGTCTCAACTATTCAATGTCAGCGGATGGCCAAGTGGTTAGACTTAGACAAATATACGCTTCCAGAGTCTGCACATTTTTTTTGTCTTAGGGCTAGCCTCTGAAGACTATTTAGATTTCTTCAGTTATAAGTTGTAGAGTTTTTGGCAACCATACTAATGCTCTGTAAGTTATTTGTGGTTTGTTAACATGGCCTCCCAGAGCCATCGGCACATATTAGACTTGAATTTCCGATTTTTATCTATGAAGCATTTGCCAAACATGAGTGTCCACTTCCTTACAGAAAGTACTATCAAGGCATGCATTCCAGGTAAGCTTGTCATCAAGTATAATTCCCAGATACTTTGCCTTTCCTGAAATATCCACCTTGACACTGTCAATTTTTATTTTCTTAAAACCTATTAGTTTTCTTTTCCTGGTGAATAGAACTGCAATGGTCTTTTTAGGGTTTATATCAAGACCTTCCTCTCTACACCAGGTATAGACTATTTTCAGAGCTTCTGAGACAGTATTAGGAAATTTTCCTCTTACCGTTATGGCTGTCATTTGCATAGCCTTGGGTAAAAATAACTTTATTATTCAGTTTATTAATTAAAGTGCCAATTACTACAGGATGGGCGAGAAGTAACTAGGTATTATTAAATGATCGTTGTGAGAAATATTGAGTTTAACTCAATTTATTGAAGTGAAGTGTGAGTCTGTAATTACTTTGTGTTATTTGTGGGCTGTTAATGCTACCATAAAAAAAGCAATGTTACTTGTATAAGTATCTGCAGAAAAGGATGTGCTGATTTTTTCATTTGGATAGAATAGAATTGATCATTTAACTTCTTGTTTGCTCCTGCTTAGCACACGTCAAAGGAACACACACATGTAAATAACTGGTGAAACCATTCCTGGGCTGGGCGGACCAGGTGCAAGTAATTCACAGGAAAATTCTTTGTCTCTTTCCCCTACACCCTCATGTCTGTCGGAAAACATTTGGAGCCCGGTGTATCAGACGAAACCTTGCACATTGGATGAATTGGAAGCACAAATTCAGGAAGTTCTTAGCAACAACCCACAACTTCCTTCAGAAAGCTGTGGATTCCAGTCCAGGTCATTTGAGGAGAGTGGTTGACACCACAGGTGCCTGCATCGAATCTTATGGTATGCAGTCATATTACCATATAACAGTGTACATACTGTATTAATTTCAATTAAATAACTCTGCAAACGTAACAGTTGCACATCAATTTCAATACCTAGTTACCTCCCATCCACCTTGTATATGCCATACAATAGGTGAAATAATTCCTCTTTGCAGGATTCCTTTTACTGTTGTCACTTGTGCTTGATACCAAATTGGTGTATGTGGATTAATTTATTTCAGAGTTGAGACAGGGCCTGGTTCAAGTCTCACAGGGGGCTTTTTGAATAAATTATGTAGAAATTGTAATGTCTAGAACTTCCTCCCTCAGTTTATTGCTAAAAATGAATTTGTTCCCAACCATTTGGATTACCAGATTATTAATGGAAATAAAATTTAAGAGGGGCTCACCTCTAAGGTTTGTGTCCTTAGAAACTCATATTTCAGGATATGACTTAGTATCCCTTGCTATTTAAAGGTGTCTTCTCTTCATAATGTAATAACTAACCAGAGTATCAGGCTCTCCAGATGGTGGAGTTTCTTGGTATTGTGACAAAAACGTCAGCAAAGTCCAATTACTTTTTCTGTCACTTTATTCTTTTCTTCTAATACTGAAGCACAAAATACAGTTCTCTCTTATTGTTGTTAATACAATCTACAGTTCTTCATGATCTTACAACTCACAGCTGTTCTCTCTTCTTGTAACCATGACACTTTTCTGTCTTTCAGTTCTCTCTGTCTAACAAACTGCTGGTCTCTGATCACACTCACTAAAACTGCTTCTCACTACAACTCCAAGGTGGCGTTAAATGTCCAAAAATGTCTCTGTCTATATATACAGTTCTCTCATCTCCAAACACCCGTTGAATTTTACAAATTGTTTCTCTTTTAGAATCACCTAGGTTTTAGAAAAATTTAATGCAGTATCTTTGCTCAGTTCGTTCAGTCATCTAGAAAACTAAATCTGATGAACACTTATAACAGCACCTCACTTGGGGATCTGCAGCCAACGACTGACACATGTGAACATGGTGAGAAAGTTCAAGCATGTGCATTTAGGTTCCTCCTCCCACCATGCACAGTGGTGTTTCTATAGCATCACTACTTTGTGCGGCAAAAATTAAGCTCGGATATCTTTTGGACATGCCTTGTATAAAAAAGTTAAATAAAATAGGACTTTGCATGCTTGTTCTTAAATCTGTCTTTCATTCTGTTGCTTCTGTTATCCCTTCTCCTCCTATCCTTACAGAAAACATTATACCTTGTGTATTGTGTATTTTCTCTATTTCATCAATGAATTTCTAGCTTACCCCTTTCACTCTCAATTTCATTGTTAGTGCATCTCTATTTATTAACTTGAAAATATTTTCAAAGTTCACAAAAATCATGTACACTCTACCTTTTTTCTTGCTTAGATATTTATCCACCAATGATTTTATTACAAATATGTTATCCACCATTTGTTTACCTGTCCTAAAATCTGCTTGAAATTCCAACAGTTTCCGTTCTTCCTCTGCCCGACATCTCAAACTGTCAGACGCCTCTATAAATGTCTGTTTTGTTTGCCCCTCCCTTCCCTTCATGTATAGGTACTACTGTGCTCATTTACCAGCTTACTGGGATCCCTTCTCCTTCCTTTACCTTATTCAACATCTTTGTAAAGATTTCTAGCCCTTTCCCCTTTTCTCCATATTCCTTCCAAAATTCCTCTGGTACATCATCTAATCCTACCATCTTCTCTCTCTTTTAACTTTTAACTGTTGGTACATCTCCCTTTCTTTGAATTGGTTATCCAGTTTCTCATTTTCCCATCCTGTTTGTACTACCCTAGCCCCATCTACCTTCAATTTACTATCTTTTACTGTCAACCTTGTGAAATACTCTAGCCACTTCCCTGATTGATCTCATTCTTTACCATTCCATTTCTGCTTGTTCTACTTACTATTTCCCATAGTCTCCTATAATTATTGCTTATACCTGGCTCCTTTATTTTATGTATTAATCTTTCCTGCCATTCTTTTATTCTTTACTAGCTGAAATACCTGGCTTTGCCCATGGTCTGACAATGTATCCCTGCAGCTTTTAGACTTGGGTTGCACTTGGTCAATAGGCTTGTGTTTCTTTGGAGACATTTAAAAAGATATTGATGGAAGAGCTGAACTCTTAGGGTACTATAAAGAAGAAAAAATAAACTAAATAAATAAAAAACACGGGGAAGACACTGCACAAATGCACTGTTAAACAATCACAAATACAACAGGAAGAAAAGCGAGTAGAGAAAGCCACATGAATATAATACATTGCATTTCTATTTCAAACATGTAGAAAATTATATGAATTGTTTGTAGAAGTGATAGTAGATAAAGAGTGTAATTGTGTTTCATAAAAGAAAAATGAGTAGAGAAAACCATGAAAATGTAATATGTTGCATAATAAAGTGCATAGCACAAAACCCTCCTTGAAATGACAATTAGATTTGCAAATTTTCATGATAATCGGTCAACAGGTGTTGGAGTTTATGTACTTCATACATACCAAGATCCATTTTTACTTTCTCTACTGGTAAGTAGGGGAAGTATTGTATTCCACCCAAAAATTCGATGTTGAGATTTCACCGGAAATATATGTTTTGAGGCCCCCTGAATCCAAAAAAAGCATTTTTAGAAAAAGGTCCGTGTGTGTGTCTGTGTGTCAGTCTGTGGACAGCATAAATCAAAAACGAAAAGTCGGTTAAAAACTAAAGTTGGTATTTAAGTTTAATGTCGTTCAAGGATGTGATACGAAGATTTTGAACAAAATAGCCCCACCCTAAACTACCCTTTACATGGAAAATTCTTCGAAAATTTTGATTTTCTTGAAAATGGCTCAAACGATTTTGATTAAAATGCCATATGTTTGAGATATTTTTATGACAAATGAAATGTATATCTTGAATTTTCTGGCTATAGCCCCTGTAGTCGTATTTACTCTGGACGACTTTTGCATAACTGGTAAACCATTAGAGATAGACCAAATCATACTGTACAAAAAACGTAGATCTTGGTAAAATACACAATTTATGTCCGAATAAATTTTCTTGTAGGGTGAACCATTTCGGAGATATTCCTAGTTATGTGTGTGAGTTTCGGAAAACTTAGAACTTTAGCGAAATGCAACAACATTGTTCATTTTTTTATGTTAATCGTGCAAAGAGAACGGAATCTCAAAGGTCAAACTGATTTGACTGTCGCACAAAGCCTGCTGTATTCTAATATCTCCCTTGCACTTACAAGGAAATAAGCAATAAGATAATTTGTACGAATGTTTATCTTAACTAACATGGAGATTTAGGAATAAGAGTTTGTTAGAATTTTTAGTACAAGAGTAGAGAAAGTCATGTGAGTGCAACACATCAGATTTTTATACAGTATGTTTGCTACAAAACTTGGAGAACAGGCACACATCTTGTCTCCCAGGCATGTACTGCATGACCTGGCTGGCATTCGTACGGCCTGTCTCCCAATCACATGCATGGACGTCTAATCAAATCTCAAATCAGTAATTGAAAATTGTATGAATTGTATGTTGATGTGCGAGTAGGGAAGGATATGTGATCAAGTTTCGTAAAAGAAAAATGAGTAGAGAAAACCATGTGAATGTAATGTGTTGCATAGTAAAATGGATAGGATAGAAATCCTCTTCATGAAAAAATACACATACATGCCTAATTTTGTAGTGATCGGTCAAGCTGTTTAGGAACGCATAGAGGACAAACATACAAACATTCGTTTTTATAGATGTACTAGTGGACCCGACAGACGTCCTGTTCTAACGTTGTACATCCAAAAATTATAAAATTTTAAAAATAAAGTATAAATTGTTTGGAATGTTTTGATGAAAAAATATGTAACAAAATTATTTTTAGAATACCTGATACCGCCATGCCTATAGTTATCGCAACTTGACCTATCAATTGCATGTGATTGTATCTGTATGCTATAAACTTAAATTTGTCGAGTACATCCTTAAAACTGTTTTAAATAACAGCGAGAAGGAAAAAATTCAAATCATTTTCATGAAAGGTATGTTTTTTAAAGTACAAAAAATAAATATTTAAATATATTTTTAGTCTTAATTCAGTAAAACCTGCCTTTAACAGACCCCTGTTAAGTGAAAATCTGACTAAAATGGAAATATTTTATGGTCCTCTGAATTCAGGATTGACAAACATGCTAAATTCCCTTTATTAAATGGAAGCTGTCTTACGCTGACAATGGAGATCATATCCTTTTAACAGAAAATTTCCAGTTTCGGAATGTAGAGTTCAGAAAATTTTCAGGCACAAAAGCACATCAATGAAGGTTCTTTCAGTTGTAGTGCAATGGTGTATATCAACATAGACAGTTATGTGCAAACTGAAACAGACACAGTTGATATAGATGTCTTAATTGAGAATATGTAAAGTCGGATAGAAGAAGAGAAGGCGGAGAAAGATGAAGAGGAATGTGTCCCTTAGTTGGAAGAAGAGTGTAGGCTAAAGACTTATCGGGATGCTGTCAAAAATTTAAGGGAACTGCAACAATTTGCCCTTTGGCTAAATGGCTTGTATATGTTTGGTGTGATTTCTCAGGTAAAAGTGTTTGTGGAAGTCGAGGAGCTAAGCATCAATGTGTCCAGAAAGCTCTCCTTGACTACCGGAAAGAATAAATGGATTGTGTATACAGTTATTTTTTGTTCATTATGTTTTGGTGTGTATTACATGTATTTATTGCAACAGAAATTTCTAAATACACACAATAGAATAATGTATGTATAGTTTATACCCCAGTGTCCATTTATGTATGTTAATAGCTTAATTTTCTTAATAGCTTAGGCTTGCCTTTGTTAAGCAGAAATCTGTCTTTCACGTTCAATGCCGTTCAATTCTGCTGAAGACAGGTTTTAATTAACAGGAATAAAATTAGCTTTTTGTCTTTTCTTAAGTTAATGCTGTTTTATGAACAATACTTTTAGTTAATCTTTGAAGGGTATAAACGAACAAACTTGATGGTTTGCCAACCCTTGAACATGCAACATATAATTGGCCATCCAAAAAGCGTGGATTCTCTAGATCCAACTTACAAATTGGCATTGTTTGGCCTTGTGACTTATTAGTAGTTATTGTGAATGCCAAGGAATTGGTAATTGCAAATCTTTGAACAGAATGGGCAAATCTGAAGGGATCATTGGGATCCGTGGTTGAACAACTTCACCTTGAAATTTGCTGTTTAAAATGGTAGCTTCAAGAACATTACTTATGATTTTTTTATGACCAGTCACATGCCATTGATTAGCTCTGGTACATACAAATTTGGAAACAAAATTATTGGTGAACCAATCTTCAGTTGCAAATTATGTGTTGGCATTCCAGGTAAATCCAGTGAATTCAAGAATTCAACAGGATAGTTGACAACTTCCTCAGGATTGACAACAGTGTTGATGTATTTGAATGATATTTCATTGTCAGGCAGTGACTTGTATTTTATAATTAATTGCGTCGACTTCTATATTTTTTGCAGTCAAAATAACTCATAGCCACACATGATTAGTATATTTAGCTTGTAAATTTGGGAATATAATTTCAATCAAAGCATTGGTATCCACTATGTTGCGAAAATTGTCTGGGAGTTGGAATTTAAATTTTCCTTTGCCAATGTTGAGCAATTGTTCAGAGAATGCCAATGTCAGTGGATCATTTTGAATTTGAAGACATATATTTATGGTAAGGCATAATTTACTGACACTTCCCCATAGGTATGAATCTTTCAAACATGCACTAATTTCGTCCGCATATGTAGCACACGGAATGACCGACAATGTCTGTCTGAAATCACCAGATACCAGCAGTAGAGCAACACCGAAAAGCCTGATATTATTATTGAGATTTTTCAGTGTTCTACCAAGGTCCTCAAGTGAATGCTTGTGAGCCATAGTGCATTCATCCCAGATAATAATTTTGCATTTTCTCAGAATTTCAGACATGCCTGAATGCTTCTTTATATTACACATTACGTGTGGATTTGTGTGAATGTTCAATGACAACTTGAGTGCTGAATGTGCAGTTTGCCCACCATCAAGCAAGATTGCTGCAGTGCCTGATGAAGCAATTGCCAACGCAATATAATTATGTGATCTAATATGCACAAGTATCAGTGAGATAAGGAATGTTCGCCAGTGCCACCTGGTGCGTCAAAAAAAAAAAATCGCCTTGTGCTGCAATTGACAAATAAATTTGATCATATATATTCTTTTGTTCAGCAGTGAGCAGTTGCTTATTATTAGCAACAAAAGTAGCCAAAGATGTTGTATGGAACTGTTTTTGGTACTGAACATCGCTTATAATGATTTAAGCTGCTGAGCAGGAGGGAATGGCATGCCGAAATAAATAAGTGCCATTTTTGAAATGAGAATGCAAATATCCTCAATCTTTATTAATGCCTCAGAAATATATATTTCTGGCGATGCACAATCAGTTATAAGCTATTTTCTGTGATTTGATGCAGTATCAACATTTCACTGTAAAAGAAAAAAATCAAAACATCGCTAATACAGCGAATTGTGCTTCTCTTTTGGGTTAGAAGTTGCCATTGCGCATGCACTGTAGTGGGAAGATTGCCATGTTTGTTGTATTTACGTGATTTTATTACTGTATAAGAAAGTGTACTACAAAGGCTCTAGTACAATTTGCACAATCTGTATTTTTTAATTACACTTTAAAATTTTATTTCAATTAATAATGTATGAAATTTGTAGGTTAAACTGATTGTGATATAATGCATGTATATACATCATTGGAATTCATGAAAATTCACGTGAAATACTCACCTCTATACTGCACCTTACACATTTGCGTAATGTATGTTTTAATTACACTTTAACACCTTCCTTCAATAAATATTAACATATTACATTTATAGGTTAAGCTTATTGTTATAGGATGCAATTGTATACATAATTGGAATGTAAAATACTCACTTCAGTACTGCGCCTTACACATTTGCACAATGTATATTTGTTAATTATACTTTTAATTACTTGTTCTCAATAAGCACGCACTTCTAATGTAATATTAACACTCAGCTGTGACAAAAATTTCCCAGAATCCAATGGTCGTACCAAATAGCAGAAATTCTACAATGCAATCACAGCGCTGCTTCGCATATCCAATTGTGAAGCTAAACCATCCAAACATCAACAACACATGAACTAATTAATTAAAAAGAAAATGTTCTGTTGAGTCAAATTGTGGAACTAAAGCATTCTCGAATTACGTTTTTCACACACACAAAGTTCATAAAAATATGGTTGCGCCATAGCCAAGTGGTTAAACCATTCACTTCTCACCAAGGCGACCCGGGTTCGATTCCAGGCAACTGCATATGGGATTTGTGGTGGACGAAGCGGTGCTGGGGCAGGTTTCCTCTGCATTCTCCAGTTTCCCCCTCCATCTCATTCCACCGATGCTCCATCTTCATTCTATGTATCATCAGTGTCACCACCTGCGGTGCTGTATGTAGTAAAAGAGGGCATTAAACACTAAAAAAAAACAGTTTATAAAAATCGGTCCAGCCATTTAGGAACCTTAGAGTCACATACACATGGACAGAGGAAATATATATATAAAAATAGGATTAGGCATTTGTACCTTCATTTACTGACCAACCAATTTCTCTGGTGCATCTCCCTTTCCGTTCTTCTCCACCTTGTTGGATCTTTTTTTTTTTTTTTTTTTTTTTTTTTTTTTTTTTTTTTTTTTTTTTTTTTTTTTTTTTTGGCACCATGACTTTCTATTGCTCAAATTTAATTACGAACTTTAAAAATAATCTCCTTCTGAGACAACACACTGGTTCCAACGTTCTATCCCCTTTTCAAAACACTCAGATAAGCCCTTGTTTGATATCCTGTTCAGTATACCGGAAATAACACTATTTAGCTCTGTATCGGTTTGAAAATGGTGCCCATGAAGTTTTTTTCACTTGTGGAAACAAGTAGAAATCGCAGGGTGTTAGATCCAGTGAATATGGTGGGTGGGTCATGATTTTGATACCTAGTTGAGTGATTGCCTATTATGTTGCTATGACTCGATGAGAAGGGGTGTTGTCCTGATGGCGGATCCCTCCATTGACAGTAAGTTCTGGTCTCGTGACAGCCAGTTTCCTTTTGAGTGGCCCTTTAAGGATGTTACTGTAGTTTTGAGCAGTTACTGTGATGTGTTTAGGAACCACGTGGTCATAAATTATCCCAATTTTGTCGAAAAACACAAGAACCATGACTTTCCCTGCACTTGATTGTACCTTTGCTTTTTTTTGGCCTTGGACTTGTGGGGATGTTCCCATTGCGCACTTCGTTATTCCGTTTCCGGATTGTAGTGATAAAACCAGCTGTCATCACACATTACAACCTTGTCCATAAAGTTGGGTTCCCTCCAAAGCCTTGTGTTCCATTGCTGGCAGATCATGACCCGATGAGACATCTGTTCCTCATGAAGCAATCATGGAATCCATTTTACTGCCACTTTTCTGTAGCCCAAACCATTATGAATTATGTCTTCAACTTAGCCATAGGAAATGTGCATAATGTCTGCTATCTTCACTATTGTTAATTGTCTGTCTTCTTGCAACAGGACATCAATGGTGTTGCGATTCTTCTCAGTTTTTGAAGTGGAGGGCCATCCTGGACATGGAGTTTCTTCAAGACTTTTTCCACCAGCTGTAAATTTTTTAGACCATTCAAAAAACATGTGACTTTGATAAAGCTTGATCTCCATATGCTTCCTGTATCATTTGCAGTGTTCCAGTTCCAGATTTTTCCAGAAGAACACGAAACCGAATTGACACTCGTTCTAACTTGAAATCCATGTTGGGTCACTGAAACACGTGCTTACACAATGGCTCTCTCAGACAAACTAAACAGCACATGGACAGTGTCGCACATATCCCTGAATTAGTCAGGATCAGACCTCTCTGTTACCATGATTGGTCAATGTCTAGAAAAAAATAATTCCCATTACTTTTTGATATACCCTCATACCTCCATTTCAGCTTTTTTACATTCCTCATCAAAACATTCTTCTGTCATTGTTTGCCACCTGACCCCATGTGCACCCCATTAGCTGCTCTCATAATCAAATATTCTAATAATTCAAATGCTGTTTTAGCATCATATTTTGTGATTTCTAGCTCCATTCCTCTTTCTAATTCATACTAACTTCTGAGTTCATTTCACTTTTGAAATGTTTCTCCCTCGTTTCCTTCCATTTGAGAGAATTATACTTCTTTAATTTCACTGCCTCTTCTAATTTTGTTTCTTGCTCTGTTACTCTTATTTCTAAAATTAAAGGGAAATGGCCACTGTCTGGAATCTCATTCCAGATCTTAAACCGTACCACCAAAGCTTTCTTCTATCCCTTCACTAATCACTATGTAATACACAACACTTTGCCCATTCCCTTTTTAAATGTAAAGTCTCCATGCACTAACCCATTATATATTTGCTGGTTGTTTTTCTTGCAAAATTCTGACAGCGTATTCCCTTCTTTGTTTAAGACACTGTTTCTGCTATCCCTTGCCCTGATTTCTTCTTTTTCCCCTCTTTCCAAGTATTCTCTTCCTCCCTGTCTGCCTTTCTTTTCCCAATTTCTAATTTCTAATCTCCCATCCTGATAAATTCTATGTCTACATACTTGTTATTAATGGCATCCATGTCCTTCTCTATCACTGGTAAATCAGTGTTTGGAAATGTGAGGATTTTAGCAGATTATAAACTTTAGCTATTTTAAACACTTCTCCCATTCTTTGGCTAAATAATAACAACACATTTTTACTTTCTCTACTGGTAATTAGGGGAAGTATTGTATTCCACCCAAAAATTCAATGTCGAGATTTCACCAGAAATATATGTTTTGAGGCCCCCTGAATCCAAAAAAAAGCATTTTTAGAAAAAGGTCTGTGTGTCTGTCAGTCTGTGGACAGCATAACTCAAAAACGAAAAGTCGGTTAAAAACCAAAGTTGGTATTTAAGTTTAATGTCTTTCAAGGATGCGACACGAAGATTTTGAAGAAAATAGCCCCACCCTAAACTACCCTTTGCAGGGAAAATTTTTCGAAAATTTTGATTTTCTTGAAAATGGCTGTAACGATTTTGATTAAAATGTCATATGTTTGAGATATTTTTATGACAAATGAAATGTATATCTTGAATTTTCTGGCTATAGCCCCTGTAGTCGTATTTACTCTGGACAACTTTTGCATAACTGGTAAACCGTTAGAGATAGACCAAATTGTACAATACAAAAAATGTAGATCTTGCTAAAATACACAATTTATGTCTGAATAAATTTTCTTGTAGGGTGAACCATTTTGGAGATATTCCTTGTTATGTGTGTGAGTTTCGGAAAACTTAAAACTTTCGTGAAATGGATCATCGCTGTTCGGTTTTTAATATGTTAAGTGTTCAAAGACAACAGAATCTCAGAGCTTTAAAACATTTGACAATCGCACAAAGCCTACTGCATTCTAACATTCTCCTTGCACCTACGAGGAAATAAGCTATAAGTTGTACAAATGTTTAGCTTAACTAACACGAAGAAGATATAGGAATAAGAGTTTGTAAGAATGGTTAGTACAAGAGTAGAGAAAGTCATGTGAGTGCAACACATCAGATTTTTACCTTTACTTTCAACAGCTACAAACAACTTTGATTTCATTTCTATCTTTTAAAATATTCCTACCCCTCCCGATCTTCTGCCTTTATTACTTTCTCTTTTTAGTTCCTCATTACACACATAACCTTTTGTTTCATTTTATCTTTTTCTTCCAACCATGTCTCTGCTACACCTATTATATCTGCCTCTTCCATCACCCTTTGCATTTTCCCACTTATCACTTTCCATTTTAAAACCTCCACATTTTAGAACACAATTTTCACAGCTAATCCCTATTTGTCTTTATGTTTTTCTTTGACACTTAATTTATCCCTTAAACTCCTTTGCCTTGTTTTCCTTGGTGATGGTTCTTCACTGGCATCCCCCTCACTTGTATGAAATTATATTGGTCCTTTGATACTACTGAGTTTTCTCACACTATCACATCATTCGCTTCCTCCCTTGTCATAAGTCTTAATCCTCAATTTTTAGCCAATGCACTTGCTCCCTCCCCACTCCCACTTCTTCCTTGACATACATCACCACTTCTCTTTCCTTCTGATGTCTCCCTTTCTCTGCTTCCTTCTGATTTCATCGGCTTCTCTCTTCGCTCCTTTTCTCCTCCCATGCAAGCTGACTATTTTCTTCTCCCCTCTCCTCCATTTTTCCCAGTTATATAACTTTGGTATGTTCTACTTTACTGTCTCAATCAAGAATTTACTGTCTTATCCTCTTTTGACTATCAGCCTTATAATGCTGCTGAACTGGTACCCCATCCTGTTCGTTGATCCTCAAGTTTAGGCCCCAATCTCTCTTTCGATATATAGTTGTAAACCTTTAAATTAATTGTCCTCTTTTTATAGCAATGTTGCTGATATGTCCCGCGTATCCTTTGTGCTGCTCAATGCGATTTTTGTCAGAAGTCACCTGTAAAATACATAAATAAAATAAAATTATAGTTTATATACTATATGCATTAGAACAGGTATGTTCAAAGTTGTTCAACCACTGATACCAGTGATCCCTTCAGACTCGCCCTTTAGTTGCAAATGCCAAGCAAATTGGTAATTGCAAACGTTTGAAAAGAATGATCATTTTGCAGATGTATAGAGTAAAAATTGGAATTTTCAGTATGAAGAAAATCAAGAAAAATTATCAATATGTTTAATGATGGAAATAAGGCAATGGATATCATCATGATATTGTTGATGATAGCAAGAGTAGTGGCAAACCAATGACTGGAGGAGATGGAGCAGACAAGAGTAATGATGGAAAGCTTCCTAGAAGAAAAGGTGAAGGAGATAGGGACAGAAATGGAGAAGAACACATGGTACATTGAGGAGATGATATGAGAACAGAAAAAAAGAGACAAGACATTCAGTTGTAAAGTGTAAAAGAAGATTGGACAACATAGAAAGAAGGTAAGAGAGACAGAAGAGAAAGAAAAACAGTCTTAAGATACCAGACGAATCAACGGTGAGAAAGAATTATTTGCAAAAACTACCAGAAAACTATCGAAGACATCAGAGGCAATATTGGTGACAGTTACATCTGGCTTTCGGTAGACGAGACCACAGATAGTTGTGGTCGATTTATCGCAAACATTGTGGTAGGTAACTTAGAGTCCACAGAACCTGGTAAACCTCATCTTATACTGTGTAATATGCTGGAAAAAACAAACAATAGCACCGTAGCTTGCACTGTCTGAGATGCACTTCACATTCTGTAGCCAGCATAAAAACAGGAGCACAAGTTTCTACTTCTGAGTGACAGTGCAACATATATGCTCAGAGCTGGTGAAGTATTGAAGAGTTTCTATCCTGATATGCCGCATGTCAAATGCATAGCCCATGGTTTACACCGATTGGCAGAAGAGGTTAGGAATAGTTTTCCAGGAGTGAACAGCATTGTCTCTTCTGAAAAGAAAGTGTTTTTAAAAGCTCCTAGCCACATTGCCATTTTCAAGGAAATGTTACATGGAACTCCTCTTCCACCCGAACCCATCATCACTCTGTGGGGGACATGGCTGAAGGCAGCAATCTATTATGCTGATAACTTTGAGGATATCAAAAACATTGTAACCTCGTTTGATGTCAATGAGGCAGCCTGCATAGAGAAGGCTGAAACCGCTCTCCAACACAAGAACGCCATTTCACTCGTCTTCATGAAGGCAAACTTTGCTGATCTTCCTGGAGCTATTGAGCATTTGGAATCTGCATCATTACCATTAAAGGATGCAATTGAAGTTGCCGACTCCATTTTCAGCAAGGAAATACCAGGGCCTGTGGGCGCATCCTGTACATCAAAGGCTACCAAATTTCTGCAGCAAAATCCTGGCTTTCCCCAATGAAGACCTACTTTTATATGGTGGAGAGGCAGAACTACATTGTGTAGCTGAAGATGCCTCCTTTAGTTGCTTTCTGTACTTGGCTACTCTTTCTCTTATATTCAGTTTTCTTTTGGTAGCAATCCTTTCTTGTTCTCTTTTGCTCAAACATTTTTCCTCTTCTTTCTTCTTTTGCCTGAATTTTTTCATGGTTTCCTTGTGTTTCATTTTGTATTCCTCATATTTGCCCTCATCTTTTAGTTTTTGCCTCCTTCTTCTCATCTTTTCAGCTACAGTTAAAGGCATTCTGTAATCGATTGCAACATACTGTTGTAATGAATGTAATAATGCAGACTGTCAGAAATAGCTTGTTCTAAATGGGATTATATGTGGAATTTGGAGGTAAATATACATCAAATGGGTTGAAATGCATGTTACTTATCATATATGTAATCTAGAAATACATTGACTGCTCAAAATTATAACTAATGTTGCATAAATAATGGTAACTCACGTTACATAAATAAAAGTAACTCACGTTACATGAATTAAACATCCTATACCAGGAGAAGACTTTTAGATGGAAATATATTTGACATGCCCAGTTATCATGTATACTTATGTACAGGACAGCATGACATATAAATTTCTATACTTTAATATATTTCTGAAAATCTTTAAAAAACAGGTATCTGGTAACTCATGTGAATATTTGAGGCTAGGTTATATAAATGTTTTTCTAAGTATCATGTTTGAAGGGCTTGCTTCTAAAAATATACCACAAGGAAGAAGAAGTTTTGCTCTTTGAAGTGATATATAGAACATAAAGGATTATTATAAATTTAATGATTTTTTCTTACCTTGAAGTTGATCAAAATCTTCTGCATGTACAAACTCAACAAATGGTCTTCATAACAATGGTTGTCACAAGTAAAAAAACAAATTCTGGAGGGAAAAATCCATCTTGCCAACAAACTTTAATGTTTTACCTAAACATATGACAGGGGAAAAACATTTCTACAGAAAAGTTTATTTTTTTATAAAGATTCCCCTTTTACAAGGAATGACCCTCTGTCTATCCAGAGATGTAGATTTTAATACATGCTCACTTGCCTATTGATCTTGCTTCCATCACCCTCTCAACTAAATTTTGTTTCATATCCCTTTGGAATGGTGTCAAGTCTTTGTTTAGAAACTATTGGTGACTTAAAGGATTTTTGTTTATCTTAAGATTTCAAAGAATAGCCTGAATGTTGACAATTTTAGTATGGTCTTTTTTGCTTTGCCTTCATACACTTTATCCTTTTGCAATCTCCCATCTTTTCAAGTTGTTCTGTTAAAATCGTCATTATTTAGATTCACTGGCCAAATGCTTATTCCCTCTTCCTTTCCTAGGAACACCAAATTGAACCTTTGCCTTATTTCATTGATTTTTTTCCAATCTTTCTTTGATCCCATTTACTTCCCTTTTTATTAGTTGCACATTGTTTCTGAAATTTTCTGTTATTTCTTTGGCTATTTTATTCAGATTGTATTTTATGCATTGCTCCATCCATTTTGTTCATCTTTTCTACCAGGTTCTCGAACATTGAATATTTATAGGACATGGATTTAGTTCTGTCCCTTATACCATTAGCTGCATGAGTATTGCACTTCCTAATACTGACCAATTCATCAATATGCTGTGTCCAGGTTTTATATTAGGTAAATTTGTTTATCGTGAATAGTCCTATTTTAGTTTTGTATAATGCAAGTTTCACTCCCATTGCTGCATATTTCACCTTTTTCCTCATTACCTGAGCATACAAATTTCTTCCTTTACTACTCATTTAGCACTACCAATATCTTTAATATGAAATTCTCTAATGTGTGATTTTTAAGAAACACCAAAAGGACTACAAATTGGGAAATGAACATTAAGTACCTACTATAGCTTTATTCTGTCTTTGAAGCAATGTTTCTAAAATCCCGTATCAAGATACTATTTTGGAATATTCTCAGTTTCCTTGCCTTCTGCAGGGAAAAATGGCATGCATAATGGGGTATTTCAATTTTTACAGTGTATGCATCTTCAGTACTTTTAGATGGATCAAACTAGTGATGAAAGTGCATTTCAAACCTCTCTCCATTCATGCGTTTAGGAGATATCTCAGACAAAATATTTTTTCATACAAATTTTTTTCCTCACCACTACAACCTGCAGGTGACTCCATTAAGAAAATACATGAAAGATACAGGGAAAGCAAAAATCCTCCAAACTGACTGTGTGGTGTTTTGTCATTGTCCATACATTTTTGGCACCTCTTTAGGAAACTATCCATCGCTTGCCATGGTTCACGTTGAGAAATGCTGGCAATTTCCTGGTAGATGTTTTGTTTTAATTCCCCCAGGGTGTGTGGGTTTGTGTTATACACTTTGTTTTAAGTTACCCCAGAGATAGAAATTGCAGGGGTTTGGGTCGGGGGATCAAGGGGGCCACAAATCTCTTCTAATAATTCTGTCCTTTCAATTGTTCTTATTGAAAGAACCTGTTGTAGGGTCTTGTTGAAAAAAGGCAAAATAACGCTCCCTGTCTGTTAATTCTCTAAAATAAGAGGATAAAATTGCATTCACATATGTACGGGTGTCTACGATTGACTTGAAAAAAATTGGCCTTATAACTCTTTCTCTGCAAATGGCACAACATACACCAATCTTTCATCATGAAGGGGTACTTCATGAACAATATTAGGTTTCTCAGAGCTCCAATAAGGATTATTTTGTGTACACACATATCCATGAAGGTGGAACCAAGCCTTGTCCTTGAAAAATGTTAAATATGGGTCTAATTCACCATTGTATTCATTATTGAGAGTCCACTCACAAAATGTGCGCCTAATTACGGGATCACGTGGTTGAAGAGTATGTGCCACAGTTATTTTATATGATTTCAACTTTATCAGTTTGGTAGCTCTTCGCACAGAGCCATAAGGGTTGCCTACCTGTTGTGAAAGATGCTTAAGTGATTTTTGGAGGAATTCTCCAAATGATGAGTGATGTTGTCTTAATGTTTCTTTAGTAAGAACTGTACGCTGTCTTTTAGTTTTTTTAGCCTGAACACTTCCTGTGGCCTGAAATTTATTGTAAAGTTCATGGATTGTTGTACGGCCTGGAATGTTTACACCTGGAAATCTTTCTGCAAATCATAATTTCACTTGGCGAGCTGAGTTAACACATATGAATCATAAGTACAGTAGAAAACATACTGAGCCATAATACACTTTGTGACTAAGTACAGGACAAAATAATAAATCACTTGTAATAACTGGATCACATCACCGTCAACTCAATATCGCAGAGAGAAACCACATCAGAAGAGGAACCCTGTTTACAGCAGCAGTGTGTTATGTTTCTACACGCCCAGTGGAAAAACACTGTGCACTGGTTTGGAGGCTTTTGCTCTTCCGAGCATTTGCATAATTTCCTGGCTCTGTTTAAGAGAAACATGCTGTTTTCACTTCAGTTTGTTAAATATGTTTCAGTACAAAAACTTCCATATTGTAATAATCTATGGTAAAATGTTCTATTGTATTAAAATAAGTTGTCATGTATAATGTTTATAATACACGGTGATCATTCAAACATAGCCCAATAAATTTTTGTTACTTGTCTAAACTGTGAGTTCACCACTCAACAATTGTTCATATTATTGATTGGTCTGATATATGGAAACTGTTGTATAAAAACCTTAAATCCTGGGACTTAAGTACTTACAATTGTAAGTTGCAATTGGGGTAGGGAATATGAGATTCCCTTGTGGCCTGCCAGGAAAACACAAATCAGTTGGAGAATTTAAGGCCATGCTGTTGCCATGGTAGCTCAGTGGTTAAGACCAGCCACAATTAGAGTGGAAGATCTGTGGTTCAGATCCTGGCTATGGCATTGAATTTTTGAGTTCTAATTCTACCTGTCAGTTTACCTATGCATGGTTTGTGTATATTAGAACAATCAATTGTTATTGATTGGCCTGATATATGAAACATTTGAAGATGTTATTATTCCAATTTTGTAAAGATGTTTATTTAAACAATCATGTGTTATAAGTTGGAATATAGCAACAGAAGATTTTCTTAGTAAATCAACAACTATTGAAGGATCATTAAAAATTGTCTTCCGTTTTGAATTTTCATTTTCAAGTGTTATCTGTTAGTTATAATTAGAAATGATCTTTCTTTTTATAATTCATTTAATTGATTCATTGGATAAGTTTTGCTTTACCACAAAGAATCCTGTTTTTGCTAAAACATCTGCTATTTCATTTCCAAAAATATCACAATGTACAGGGATCCTCTGTAAGACTATACTTTTATTTAGGTTTTATATTTGTTTGATCATATCACATATTTCTTTCATCTTTGTCATTATGGACTGAGAGTAAAACCAGCAGCTTGTAGTACAGCTGTAGAATCAGAGAGAATAACTACATTTTTGGATTTAGGTAACCATGGAAATAAATGTTGGAGTGATGTATATAAGCCATCAATTTCCACATCAAAATTGGTTGTATATTTCCCCACTTTTTTATAAATCAAAAAGAGTCAGCAAAATGCACCAGCACAGCTCCTTCATAATCCAGAAGAGAACCATCAGTATAGATATTGTGACATTCAATGGTGCCTAAGCCAGATGCAACAAAGGTGAATGCCTCTTAGCATCTCCATCTGTCACCATAAATGGACACTGGGTATTTTCACTAAAGGGTAATCTATGGTGCTGGAAGGGAAATGTAGAAGGTAGCTCAGGGTGTTAATAAAGATGGCTGATAGTGTGGTGAAGGATTAACTCCACTAAAATGGACATGCAACTCTGATATAAAGAAGGTTTAATCTACATAAATAAAATTATAAACTTACATTGCAATGAGAGAAGAGGAAAGGATGGTCAATATTAGACAGCTGTTGGTTTTATCTTTGCAGAGATTCCTGGCGTCCCAAGTTCCATCTTCAAAGAGACCTTTGAAGGTCAAAATGTCAAGATACCTCTTAGCACATGAAATTGACAACCTGCTAAGTCAAATTTCGGGAGCTTTATACGAGGGCCGTTCAGAAAGTAACCTCCGGTTGATTGCAAAAAATTCACCAAGTTAAATAAAAATATTCTAATATATACATCTTACAACTACATCTTTGCACTATTTTTCTACATAGTCTCCATAACGATCGAGGCACTTACCGTATCTGTTCACAAGCTTTAAAATTCCTTCTGCATAAAAGTCACCCGCTTGTGCCTGGAGCCAGCCTGTGACCGCATCTTTGAGCTCTTCGTCGTCATCAAACCGCTGGGACCCGAGCCATTTCTTCATATGCATGAAGAGGTGATAATCGCTTGGCGCCAGATCTGGGCTGTAAGGTGGATGGTTGACAACGTCCCACTTGAAGGACTCAAGAAGGGCTGTTGTTCTGCGAGCAGAGTGAGGACGGGCGTTATCGTGCAAAAAAACGATACCGGAAGTCAGCATACCACGGCGTTTGTTCTGTATAGCCCGTCGTAATTTTTTTAGTGTTTCACAGTACACGTCTTGATTAATGGTCGTCCCACGTTCCATGAATTCAACCAACAACACCCCTTTTGCATCCCAAAACACCGTTGCCATCAATTTTCGGGCAGAAAAATCTTGCCGGGCTTTTATTGGTTTGGTAGGCGAATTTGAATGTGCCCACATCTTTGATTGTTCTTTTGTCTCAGGGTTCACGTACTTAATCCAGGTTTCGTTCCCGGTCACGATTCTGTTTAACAATGGTTCACCTTCGTCCTCATAACGTGACAGAAAGTCTAATGCAGAAGCCATTCTTTGAGTTTTGTGGTGGTCGGTAAGAATTTTGGGCACCCATCGTGCACAGAACTTATGGTAACCCAATCTTGCTGTCACTATCTCGTACAAGAGAGTCTTAGAAATCTGTGGAAAATCAGTAGACAACTCCGACATTGTGAAACGTCGGTTTTCACGAACTTTTGCATCAACTGTCTGAACGAGTTCGTCCGTCACCAATGATGGTCTACCACTCCTCTCTTCATCATGAATGTTTTCTCGTCCACTTTTAAATAAACGTACCCATTCACGGACCACTCCTTCACTCATAACTCTTGGTCCGTACACGGCATAAAGCTCACGATGAATAGCTGCTGCAGAATATCCTTTGGCTGTAAAAAACCTTATAACAGCACGCACTTCACATTTGGCGGGGTTTTCTATTGCAGCACACATTTCAAACAGCCACAAACACTAAACTAGCGCAGGTACGACGTTCACTCGACCACGGCTTGATGCCGACTGACCTGCTGAGTGCGTGAATGCACAGATGGTGTCGCTACTCCCCCCACTACCCGCACTGTGACCGATCGGAGGTTACTTTCTGAACGGCCCTCATATATAATATACTAGCTGACAATGAAACCTTTGTTTGTTCGGCTGACTCCATAGAGAACATAATTCCCAAGGAATCACAAAATCTGTTTCTGTAACATGAGCTTCCAGAAAGTGACTTGCACATATGCTAACAGAAAGTCGCATGTCTAGACTTCAATAAATTATGTCCCAAATAACTCAATTCTATCAAATGATACTCATTGAAAATGTACAAAAATATAATCATCAATAATATGAATGCTGTTTCTGAGTGGGTATATTGTATTGAGAGCTTCAAGGGTAAAAGCTTTGGCTTGAACAGGTTTAACATCATTTTTATGAAATATTTCGTTAAGATGAAGTCGATAGTCAACTGTAATTTTATTAATAGGATTATAAAAGTTGGAAAATTTTGTTTCAGATGGACAATCTAATAAATTTTTCAGATTCTTGATTGTCTGTGTAATCCAATTTGTATTTTCATATTATGTGTAGAATGTTGGAACTACACCATTTCTTATAATCGAATAGTTGTATTCTTTCATTTCACATAAGTTAAAAGGGCTTGAATTAGGGCTATCATGGGTTTGTTGACATAAGGGCCTGTACCGCAATGATCAGATAAAGCATTAGATATGTACACTGCAGTTCATCAATCTGAAAGATAAAAGTTTTCTCCTCTACAACCAATGGATTTCAACTACGATAAAGGGGTATCTGCAAGATCCAGTAATTGTTTTGTTACATGGCAATAATTTACATGAAATATAGTAACTAAGTTTTCAATAAGTATGGTACTACTCATCTGTTTCCTTTCTGGGGCATTTTCAGTTGTGTTCAATCTAGCGTATGTTGTGCTCTGTTCTGTTTACCCAGCAAATTAATATTTTTCGGCTATTCAGAAATAGAGGAGACCAGAAAAAGAAAGTGAACTGTAAACTATTCATTCGGAAATTGCTGAAGTTATTGGAATGCATAGTAAAATGTAAAAACATAATTAAAAATAAGAAGACATGGTGTTACATGGAAACAGAAGGTAAGTTCTCTTTTAAGTAAAGCTTTTATATATATTAATATTTCAATATTTATAGTGACCTAGAGTATGATTAGAATATTGTGGTCTATTATTTTCAGCACTATGACTTCTAACTTTATTTTGATTTTACAGAGATTTGTACTAGAATTGTAAAAATTGTTGAAACATGTATCTTTTCTAATTCCTGTTAATTTTCGTTTGATTTAACTTGTTTGATTTCTTCCCCCCTTTATTTATACCCCACCATTAACTGCAATGGGCAATGGTAATATTGGTAGTTGTTCCTTTGAAATATATTGCGTATAGGCAACAGGTTGATTACAGGACATGATTGTCTGGCAAAACATTTAAACAGAATTGGGATATATTCTTCACCACTCTGTCCTCTATGTGATCTGCAAGAGGAAATGGACCGAGACCACCTTCAAATATGCCCGGCCATTTCTAACACCCCATCCATCAGTGAAAAATATTGGAGAGCAAGAGAATTAATGACTTCATTGTCAGAAATCCAGCATTAGTTAACAACAAGGCAATGTTATTAACTCGTATACAGTGGGTTTTGGGTCTTTGGATTTTCTACACGCCAGATATCTCTCTCTCTCACACACACACACACACACACACACACACACACACACACACACACACGCACACACACACACACACACACCTTCGGTAATTAATATTTTCAGATCCTGTGGGAATAATCGTGGCTAGAGAAAAATTCCCACTGTCCAGTCAGGAATTGAATCCGGAACCCCTCACATAGAAGGCAGATTGTTTGATTGTTTTTGTAAAATGCATATACTTAATTTGTACCAACTTTCTTCCAGATTGTTTGACTTTTTACCAAATACTCAGAACATAAGACATACTTTAAACAACATTTTAATGGACTATGTAAAATCATTGTTGCAATATTAACCTTTTATTCATAATTAATTGTTTTTAATATGGTAATGTGAAATGTTCCTTGGACCATACAACTTATCGTATCACTCACAAACTTTTAATTTGAAAACTTTAAGAAACTGTTTTGTAGACATTTTAGAGAAACTCTCTCCTTTTTTTTTTTTTTTTTTTCTTTTTACTAGATCTTTTAATGTGAGTTGTAAAAAATAAATCATGAATCATAAATTGGCAAAGGAGGAAACAGTGATGACACTGGGTGAGAAAATCCTTCACAGTTAAAGGCACTCCGCAGTGGATGCAGCGTGGTGGTGGTTCACCCCTAAGGAGGTAGCTATGACTGAAATAACTGTGGCCAATACGAAGCTGAGCAAGTAAATCTCCTTGCAACATGAGGGACGAGAAGAACATCAAGGAAGCGTTGTAGTCTTGAGCTCTCAAAGTTCGGCAGTAGATGCAAACCACTCCTCTTGCCATTGAAACAGTATCCTTCTGTGCAAAAAACTCTTCAAATCTGTAAAACCCTTTCATCAGGATGTAGAATCGCATCCTTTGCTGCCTGATCTACTTGTTCGTTGCCTACAATGCCACAATGGCCAGGAATCCAAACGAAGACTACTCGAAAGCCATCACTATGTAAAGAGTGCAACTGATCACGGATTTTCTGAAAAAGTGGTTGAAACCTATAGAGAGCTTGTAAACTAAGCGAAGCACTAAGGAAGTCAGAATGAGTGACACTGGATTAAAGGGAAGAGAAACATATGAAAAGCATAGATTTAAATATAGCATACAGTTCAGCAGTATAAACGGATATGCTAACAGGGAAGCAAACCTTGTGACAGACACAGGAAGGAATAACCACAGCACAGCTAATCCCTTGATTCTTGCGAGAACCATTGATATATAAAAAATTGTATCTAGGAAACCTGTTCTTTAAAGCCACGAAATGTGCAGTGTATATATGTGAGGCAGTAATGTCCTTTTGCTACTGAGATAGATCAAGATGACACCTAGTTGATAGTCATATCCATGGGAAAAAACAATGAAAGCCCCTATGGAAAAGCAAGGAAGGGTTGTTCTGAAATCTATAAGCTGCAGGAAGCACCGCTGTTGCACTGTTGCGATATTGATAATCTAAATCAGTGCCAAAGAACAGAGGATAGGTGGGGTGATAAAACATGGCACATAAGGTAGAGACTTAACTACAGGGTAGAATATCTCAATGTATCGAGAGGGATGGTTCACTAGATTCTGCATATAAACTACAGACGGGGCTAGTACGAAAGGCCCCAAGAGCTAATCAAAGGCCCTGATGATGACAGGGCCCAATTTACACAGAGTATGTGGCCGAGAAGAATAGTCAATGGAACCATAGTCTAGTTTTGAATGTATTAATGCCCTGTAGAGCCAGAGCATCAATACGCAATAGGCACCCCAGGAAATACTACTAGCTTCCTCAACAAATGGCAATTCCACAACACCAAGAGAAAGATATGGGGCAGGAAACTCTTTACAATGCCAAAAACTAAGACAGTGGGTTTTCTCTGCCGAAATTGGATAAAATACATAACAAAGAGCTGCAACAAATTGCAAAATCACCTGCAAAGAAAAAGGGAGTGGCACCTGATGGAACATGCGATACTGTGGCAATTGCAAACAAGATAACACTTAGCATGGAGCCTTTCGGCACACCGTTCTCCTGCTGAAAGACCAAGGATAAAGATAAGCCCACTTTCAGTCAAAAACTACAGGCATCCATAAACTGCTGCAAAAATATAGGAAGATCGCTGCGGAAGTGCCAACAGAAGAGCTGGCAGGGATTGCCCATATGTCAGGCGGTATCATAGGCCTTTTCCAAATCAATAAAGACTGCTATAGTGGGTTGTCTGTGCAGAAAGGAATCATAGACGTGAGTCGCCAAGGAAACCAAGTGATAGACTGCCAATGCGAAAACCGCATTGCATAGGAGTGAGAAGAGCAGAAGTTTCAAGGCACCACATTATTGCTCAGCGATCATCCTTTCCATGACTTTACAAATGCAGGTGGTTAAAGAAAAGGCAATAACTTGTGGGTACCTGTGATGCTTTTCCAGAGTTAAGAATAGGAACTAGAACTGATTCGCGCCACTGATATGGGAAAGTGCCACACAGCCAGATATGGTTAAAGGTGTCGAAGAGAAATAGCTGACTAGTGGGAGATAAGTGTTTAAGTATTTGTGTATTGGATACCATCTGAGCCCAGGACAGTATTAGGTGTGCACATGAGAAAGGTAGATTATAGTCCTCAAGATTCTGAGAGGTGAAATCAAAACCCAAAGATTCGACTCGGTCCTTGATAAACAAGAATTGGGGATCATAGTGGGATGAAATAGAGGCAGAGGCAAAGACTCCGCCCAAGGAATTGGCTATAAGATGGGGATCAATAACAATATGACCAGCTACTGAAAGACTGGGAATGGTAGTAGTACAAGGATTACTATAAATGTGTCATTTTATTCCACACCCAGGAGGAGAAAGTGCATCATGAAAAAGTGAAAACAAAATGTACCCAGGAAGATTTCTTACACTGTCTAATTATTTTCTGAACCTGAGCATTCAGAGTTTTAAAGGTGATCATATTCTCTAGTGTCAGATGATGCTCAAATACTTTGAAGGCCTTCCGACGGGCTTGTAGAGCTCCACAATATTCTTCTGACCCCCAGGGAACTAGAGTACGTCGACCAGTAAATAACATTTGAGTAATGGAAAGTTCAGCACTGTTTAGTACCATGTCTTGTAGGTATAAAATGTGTGCTCAATATGAGGAAAAATGGCATCAGGATCGAGGGTCACCAGTTTAGAATAAGGATGCCAATCTGCTTTATTGAACACCCATTTTGGTGGACAAGTAGGTTTGACTCCACAAACAGCCATATTAAGCAAAATCAGATAGTGGTCACTCCATGAGTATTAGAAATTACAGACCATCAGAAAAGGGTAGCAAGCTATGGCATACAGAAGGAAAGATAAAGGCAGGAAAAAGAACCAGTATTCTACTGCACAAAGAAAAATGGACTGCCCAGAATTTAACATAACTAAATTATGGTCGTTGGCAATGGCAGCAATCTGTTGGACCTCTAGGATGAAGCTTATTGAAACTGCCATGTATGAGAAAAGGTTGGGGGAGCTGTGTAAGCAAATCCAGAAAGTTTGCCACAGCCACAGAAGAATTAGGTGGAAGGCATAAGGAGTAAAGTATAAATTAGAGAGAGGACAACCTAATGCGGAGAGCTACCACTTGTAAATCCATATTGAGCTTGACTGGATTGCAGTAAACATTCTTACCCACCAAGTTACAAGTGTTCCCATGGGCATAACCACCATCGAAAACAGTGAGATCATTACACAAATTCATATATCGAGAAAAGTGCATGTGG
This sequence comes from Tenodera sinensis, assembly GCA_030765045.1. Lineage (NCBI taxonomy): Eukaryota > Metazoa > Arthropoda > Insecta > Mantodea > Mantidae > Tenodera > Tenodera sinensis. The sequence goes on from CM060962.1 coordinate 141,114,566, forward strand.
TCTTCAGGGTGGAACTTAGTCTCTTGGAGACAAAGGCTGATAGGTAGGAAGAAGAAGTTCCAGTTCCTCCTTATAGGGCTGGTAGCCATGCAGATTCCACAGCAGAAGGGCTATAAGAAATAAATAATAAACAGGATACTAAAAGGAAAGGGAAGAAATCTGATATGTTGCACTCATATGACTTTCTCTACTCTTGTACTAACCATTCTTGCCAATTCTTATTCCTATATCTTCTTTGTGTTAGTTGAGATAAACATTTACAGAAATTATCTTAGAGCAAGGGGAATATGGAAATACAGTAGGCTTTGAGTGATAGTCAAATGTTTTAAAGCTTTCAAATTCTGTTCTCTTTGCACACTTAACATAAAAAAATGAACAACGATGTTCCATTTCACGAATGTGTTAAGTTTTTTGAAACTCACACACATAAAAAGGAATATCTGAAATGGTTCACTCTACAAGAAAATTTATTGAGACATAAATTTATTACAGTTTCACGGGCGATCAGCCGTGTGAGGTTTGAAAATATTGAGCTTTCGGCCATTCTAAACTCCATGGCCTTCGTCAGAATGAAAATGACCGTTAGTTTTTCGCTCCCCATATATATACAATGTTAGGTGGGAGGGGGTTGCGTTGCCCTGGCCAATGAGCGGGTGACGATTTGTGATTGGGCCTGCTGTTTCGGGCTATGTTTGTCACCGGCCACAGTGTTTTCTTGAGGGTCAGTACTTGGTCCAGAATCACTATAGTTGCTGTTGTGAATGTGTTTCATGGCTATTGTCCAGGCAGGGCTTAGCTGAAGTCTGCGGTCCCTGTTGTAATTGTTTGGATGTAGTTTGATTTGAATGGGTTCCTTAATGACTCTGTCCCAGTATTTATCCGTATGCTCCAGAACTTTGATGTCTTCAAAGTTTATTTTGTGGACATACTCTATACAATGCTCGGCCACTGCTGACTTATCTGGTTGTAGGAGCCTGATATTGCGTTGATGTTCTTTACACCTTTCTTCTATTGTGCGTCCTGTTTGGCCTACATACACTTTACCACATTCGTAAGGAATCCTGTAAACTCCTGGGACCTTGAGTCGAAGTGGTTCTTTTACCGGCCTAAGGTATTCTTGGATCTTCTTTGGAGGCATGAAGAAGGTCTTGATGTTATACCTAGCGAGTATGTGGGAGATCTTGTTTGAGACGGAACCGTAGAATGGTATGTAGGCTTTGTTCGGCCAGCTATCCATACTTTGAGTGAGGTGTTGGGGGTTGTTTCGATTGTTTTCAACCTTCTTGCGTGCCTTTTTGATGTCGTTATCACTGTATCCGTTTTTTAGCAATGTGTCTCGTAGGTATTTAAGTTCCTGCTTAATGTGGTCTTCATCCGCAATATCAAAAGCCGGTGAAACAAGGCGGAGATAACTGTCTTCTTTTGAGTTGGATGGTGGTGACTGGAGGCGTCCAAGTAGCGGTTGGTGTGTGTTGGTTTCCTGTATACCGTGTGACCTAGGCTGCTGTCCGGCTTCTTGTAGACCAGAACATCTAGGAAGGGGAGTGAGCCATCGTTCTCAACTTCCATGGTAAACTTGATGTTCGCATGTAGGTTGTTGAGGTGGTCTAAGAAGGTGGAAAGTTTTCCTTTTCCATGTGGCCAGATAACAAAGGTATCATCCACGTATCTGAAGAATGCCTTTGGTTTGTCTGAGGTGGTATCCAGGGCAGTATGTTCCAAGCTCTCCATGAAAAAGTTGGCAATAGCAGGTGACAACGGTGAACCCATGGCTACCCCATCCGTCTGTTCGAAGAACTGGCCATTGTAATTGAAGTATGTGGAAGTGAGCGTGTGTCTGAAAAGCTGGGTGATGTCTTCCGGAAATCGTTCAGATAGGAGCTGTAGTGAGTCCTCTAGCGGCACTCTGGTGAACAAGGATTCCACATCAAAGCTCACCAAAATATCATCCGGGTCCACTTTTAGCGCTGAAATTTTCTGTATAAAGTGGCTGGAATTTGCAATATGGTGTTGACAGTGACCCACCAGCGGATTCAGTAGAGTGGTAAGATGTTTGGCAAGCAGGTAAGTAGGCGAGCCTATGGCATTCACAATGGGTCGAAGGGGTACTTCAGGCTTGTGAATCTTTGGCAGTCCGTAGAGTCTAGGTGGAGCTGCTGCGTGTGGAATGATGTTTTTCTGTACTACAGTGGTTAGGCTGGAGTTTTTTATGAGACTTGTAGTTATTCTGGTGATCTTGGTCGTCGGATCCGTATCCAGTTCCTTGAAAGAGGGATCTTCAAGTAGTTTCGTAATTTTCAGGTGATAATCCATGGTCTCCATGATAACCGTGGCATTGCCCTTATCAGCCGGAAGCACAGTTAGAGTCGCCTCTTGTCGCAGTGCTTTCAGCGCTCTAAATTCAGCGGATGAAATATTGGCCCTGGGTTTCTTGGCTCTTGCTAATGTAAGGCTGACTTTGGTGCGTATTTCTTCAGCTACGTCTGCCGGAAGACTAATTAGTGCCTGCTCAGTGCCACTGATGAAATCCTTGGTTGGTATGGGTCTGGATGCCGGGGCGAAATTGAGTGTATTTTAGCAAGATCTACATTTTTTGTATAGTATGATTTGGTCTATCTCTAACGGTTTACCAGTTATGCAAAAGTTGTCCAGAGTAAATACGACTACAGGGGCCATAGCCAGAAAATTCAAGATATACATTTCATTTGTCATAAAAATATCTCAAACATATGACATTTTAATCAAAATCGTTACAGCCATTTTCAAGAAAATCAAAGTTTTCGAAAAATTTTCCATGTAAAGGGTAGTTTAGGATAGAGGAATTTTCTTAAAAATCTTTGTGTTGCATCCTTGAAAGACAATAAACTTAAATACCAACTTTGGTTTTTAACACACACACACACACACCTTTTACTAAAAATACTTTTTTTGGATTTAGGGGGCCTCAAAACATATATTTCCGGTGAAATCTCAACATCAAATTTTTGGGTGGAATATAATACTTGCTCTACTTTACTATACATAGCAGAGAAAGTAAAAAGGACAAAGAAGGTCAGAGTCTGCCTCTACATGTCCAAGTTTTTTCAAAGTATGTCTATTTTTCCATTCTGAAACCTTAGATGCCAAGTTCTTCTTTCTGGGGTTTGGCAACAAAAGTGGTTTAGGGGGCTTCTTAAAAGATTCAGCTGTGACGCCACCAGCATTGGTCTACTTTGCAGCCCCCCAGTGGCCTACTTTGGTAGGTACAGGTTCGGCACACCTGAGGTCCCGAGCCAACTGACTCCCTCGATGTGGGCTCCTCTTTGTGGTAAGGGAGTCAGTCAAATTGCCCACCCACGTGTAGGCCATGCATGGAGACCTGTATCGGTGGAAAGGATTATCCTGGTTGGTTGAGGAATGCGATTCTGAGCTTGGTCCAGTTTCTTTCTGAGTTAGGGGAGGATGTGCATTTCCAATACACCGCCTTGGTTTCTGCTTCACCTAAACGGGAGGCTAGGGGCTAACCCACCCTTAGTCAATAGGCCAGGACCAGGTATTTCACCGAACTCCAGGGTGAGTGGGACAGCGAGCCCGCTATATACCCTGTTTAGCGCTGTCATCCCAGTGGGATGACCCTTGTTGGGCTCCGTGGTGGGTGCGGAGCACTGGGGGATGAAATGTATAGCCTTTTCCTATGGCCCACAATGCACTTAAATGCAAATGCCAAGGTCAAGAAGGAAAAGAGGTATACACATATCCCAGTTCGCCCATATATCCTGTGCCCAATCTGTTGCTTCCAGTCCCAACGCTGTGGGCACACTAAGACCTTCTGTATGGCCTCCGTTGCTGTGTGTGTTAACTGTAGCAAGGATGCTCACGACTGAGCTTGTGCATCTGCACCGAACTGTGTAAACTGTCGAGGTGCACATCCAGCAACTTCTTACAACTGCCCTTGTTACCAGGACAATAAGGCAATTCAAGAGCTGTGGTTGAAGGAGAGGCTCTCTTTCTCCGAAGCCCGCAAATGTCACCTTGCTTGCCAGCCTTCTCTCCTGAGGTTTGGTACCTTTAGTTCAGACGTTTCAACCCCAGTGCCAAAGCGGGACATGGGCACTCAAACTTGCCCTGTTGCCACCACAACGGTTGCTCTGCCTCATGTTTCCTTACCAGCTTGTGATTCCACCGGCTCAAGTCTCTTCTTGCTAATGAAACCCATAAGTTCAAAGTCCAACCAAAGTGCACTGATTTTCTAAACGAAGCTACTACCTCATCCAGTGGAAAGCATGCCTTCACCGCCACTTCTCCTTCACCTCCTAGGCGATCCCGCTCTCAAGATGCCAGAGCGTGCAGTCTTATGAAGCAAGATTCTGTTCCACCCATGTCGATAGGCAACGATTGTCATTCTGTCTTCAGTATCCAATGACACTAACCCTCTTCATGGGGAGCCTATGGAGCATGAACCATCTGCTCCAAAAAGTCCCAGCCCTATATGCAACCAAAAGGGCAAGTTGAAACAACGGCCACGGTCAAGTAAGCATAGACAACAGCTTCTCCCATTTGCTTCAGGATGTCCCTTCTACAGTGGAATACACGTGGCATACGTGCACAGAAGGCCAAACTGGAACTGCTCACTTGCTCAGTGTCACCCGGTATATTGTGCCTGCAGGAGACCAAACTTCGCCCGCAGGATCCTTTCACCTTTCCTGGTTTCCTTCCGGTGCGATTCGATCTCCCACCAGAACCTGGTACTCCTGCACATGGAGGTGTCATGCTCCTGATTCATGATGATGTATTTTACCAGCCTGTCATGCTCACCACTGCATTGCAAACTATTGCTGTAACCATTCATCTCACTGGTTTATCTTTCACACTGTGTTCCGTCTATCTGACCCCTTGTTCACCCTTCACCATTGCAGACCTCTCTGATCTCGTGTTTCAGCACCCTACCTATTGTTGGGTGAGTTAAACGCTCACCACCCTCTCTGGGGATCACCTCGGGCCTGCATGGGGGGGGGGGGGGGGGGGGCACACGTTGCAGAATGTTTTGCTCAGAAACAGCTGATACTTCTTAATACTGGTGAGCCTACTTTCCTCTCTGACTCTACTGATACTCTCTCTCATCTGGACTTGTCCGTCTGCTGTTCACAGCTTGCACACCGGCTTGAGTGGAATGTCGTTTCCGACACCTCATTTTCCCTACCTTATCAGCCTACTCTCACACAATGTGCCATTGTCACATGTATAGTGGACACAGTTTATCGGCAGTCCCCAAGAGTTCAAGATGGCCGACATTACACTAAACAGCTGACGAAAGAATTCCAAATAGGAATCCTGTCAACGTATATAATAAAGGCATTTCTAACCCCAATATCACGGGGTTAAACTAACATACTTTCAAACAATAATAGTGCTTGAGTATCGTTACCACACAACAAAGAATGTATTCACCTTCGGCAAATCTTGTTCTGCAATAACCCTTTTGCATAAAATCACTTCCGAGCGCTAAATATCGAAATATATATTTAATGCACTACTGCGTAGCAAACACAAAAATAACAACAGTAACTATAACTACATATACTGCTCTAAAAGAATTCAAGACAAAATCACGCAAACATGAGCAGTATGTCCACAGATTAATTAATCAATACGGCATCAAAATACAATCTTGTTTTAAAATCTATCAGTTGGCCTTTCTGCAACACGTTCATAAACGACTTCTGTGGCAACATAACAAACGCAATAACACCAGCTATGGCCGTAACTTTACCATGGTTATATGTCAGGAACAGTTGGCGGCACTAATGCAACCCAACAGATGGAATATCACCAAATATAACCAGACTGCACCATAATGGGGAAAAAACGTTAAGGTTGTTTTTTGGGGTATCTCAATAAGCTGTGCCTACTATATCCACCTGGCAGATTCACAATGCGAACTAGCACCTCTGTACTACTTTAGCCGTTTTCAACAAGAGCCTGCTTGGAGATGTTGATCAGATGGTGGATCACGTTAGCTCCATGTTCACTTCTGCTGCTGAACGCGCTATCCCTCAGTTGTCTGCACAATCGAGACCAGAGGGCCACGCTACAGTTATTTAGGTGCCACCTATCCTTGACAACCTGGTCACCTTCAAGCCCTAATGCTCACTACATCATACAGGCCAGTAAGAGGGTATCCTGGCACCCCTTTGTACAGTCCTTTAATTACTTCACCCCATTGACTGTTGTTTGGGACAAGTTTCATTGTGTGGCCGACAAAGCTCCACGTTTTGCAATGCCTGGTCTTCGGACTGACAATGGCACCATTGTCTGCACTAGAGCTGTCTCTGATGCTCTAGGTTGCGCTTTTGCTGATGTTTCCAGCTCATATCACTACCACTCAGACCTTTTGCCTATCAAGGACTGGGTTGAATCGCATGAAGTCTCCTCTCACTCTTCGAATTGTGAGTCCTTCTTCGCCATGCCGGAACTGGAGCGGGTCCTGGCCTCTTCGCGACCCTCCGCACCTGGGCCGGGTGGTGTTCACATTACAATGCTGCAACACCTATCTTTGACCGGTAACTCTTCCTCTTGCAGGTGTATAAGCATATCTGGCATACTTCTAGTTTTCCATCCACTTGGCACAAAGCCATCATCCATCATCCCTATTTTAAAACCTAGTAAGGATTGCCATCTACCTTCCAGTTACTGTCCGACCTCCCTCACCAGTGTCATATGCAAGGCGATGGAGCACATGATCAGTGGGCAATTGACATGGTGGCTTGAATCTCAACACCTTCTGTCCAACGTTCAGTGCGGTTTTCGTCGGTTTTCTTCAATTGACCACTTAGTATCGTTATCCACGCACATAAAGGGCGTTTTTTTGAGGAAGAGTCAAATGGTTGCTGATTTTTTGACTTGGAGAAGGTGTATGACACTTGCTGGAGGTATGGAATTCTTCGTACCCTCCACACGTAGGGTATTCATGGTCAACTGCCCCTTTTTATTTGAGAGTTTATGCCAGATAGAGTCTTTCGGGTATGGGTGGGCTTGGTTTTGTCCTGTGTTTTTACTCAAGAGAACAGAGTGCTGCAGGGCGCAGTACTCAGTGTCACCCTCTTTGCCATTGCAATCAATCCCATTGTGGAGTGCATTCCTTATGGCATTTTGTCTTTGTTATTCATGGATGACTTCGCCATTTGCTCTAGCTCTCGGCGGACTTCTGTCCTACAATGCCATCTCCAACTGTCTTGACCACTGGCTTTGAGTGCTGAAAACGGCTTTAAGTTCTCCACCAGTGTGTTAACTTCTGGTGCCGGAAGTCCTTTCTGCCACCTTCTTGACATCTTGGGGCAGATGCACTTCCTTACGCAGATGAGGCAAAATTCTTGGGATTGATTTTTGACAGAAAGCTCAGTTGGTCTTCTCATATCTCCTATTTAAAGGTAAGGTGTGAACTTTCTCTTGGTGTTTTACGCATTTTATGTGGCACATCCTGGGGAGCCAATGGGACAGTTCTTATAAGACTGTATCACTCTCTTGTCCGATCTAAACTTGACTACGGTTGTATTGTGTATTCATCGGCCCGGCCACTGATTTTGAAACGACTTGACCCTATTCATCACTATGGTATCTGAGTGTTGGTGCTTTTCCAATGAGCCCTGTTATCAGCCTGTGTGCAAAAGCTGCTGAAGCTCTGCTTCCTTATCAGCGCGATGTGTTTCTTTGCAATACAATTGCAGACTTCTTAGTTTGCTGGAACATCCATATTTTACTCTGATTTTTAATGATACTTTGGACCGCCAATACAGCAAGCTCCCTGACTCTACTCCCTCCCAGCATTCGGTTTCGTTAACTGCTTCGGATGTTGGATGTTGATTTACCAGCAACCTTTCTGAACAGAGAACCACGCTTTTCTCCATGGCTCTGTTCTGAGACCCACGTCAATTTGGGTTTGCTCTTCCTGCCAAAGTTGTTGATGCCGGATTCAGTTCTTCAAATTTTTGGCTGCATTGCAATACTTCCTCTACTATACGTAGTAGTAAAAATAGGATCTCCACCGTTTTAGATATTCAGATGCAGTCCAGATCCTGTAATTTTATTTACACTGATGGTTCAAAGGGCAAGTGGGGAGTAGGATGTGCTTTTATTCACGGTTGCCAGAGTTTTAGCATTTGTCGTTTATCGCAGTGCTCGATTTTAATAACAGAGCTTTATGGTATATACCAGGCTCTTTTAAATATTCGTCAGCAAGCCTTATAGGGTTGTGTTATTTATTCTGATTTTTTGAGTGCCCTTCAGAGCCTATGGACACTTTACACTTACCATCCACTGGTGCAGCGTGTCCAGGACTGTCTTCACTCACTCACCAGTGCTGGCAGTTGCGTCTCCTTTTTGTGGCTGCCTGGACATGTAGGCCTGCAAGGAAATGAGGCTGCCGATGCTGCTGCAAAGCAGCAGTTTTAGCTGTAATGTTCCTGCTGATGGTCTTAGCACCTTTTTACGTGCCTGCATTGTTTCGTGATGCAGTTCTATATGGACAGAGACTCAGGGGCACAAACTTAGGGAGGTGAAGCCTCTTTTTGTCACCTGGAAGTCTTCCTTGCGTGCTTGTTGCCGTGAGGATGTTATTTTAGCGAGATTGCGTATCAGGCACTGCCGTTTTAGTCATAGTCACCTTTTATCCTGGGATACTGTGCCATTTTGTGCTCATTGTAATGAGCCTTTGACAGTACATGTTTTACTTCAGTGCCAGTTTTTAGCTCAGTTTCGTGTCTCTGTGGGTCTGCCAGCTACGCTTGCTGAGGTACTGGCAGACACTTTTAAGTGCTGTAGTGCGTTTACTCTATTTTATCTGCCTTAGCAGTATTGGTGGCTGTGTTTGACTTGCTGTTTTATCTTGGATAGTTTTAGTCATGTGGTTAGGTTTTATGTACCCCATTGTGTGTCTTTGTTTTTCGTTGTACTTTTACAGTTTCTGGCACTGTCTTGATGACATTTTAATGTTTCAATGTTTCAGACCTACGGACTTCGTCCCTACGTTTTAAGTCATTTTATTCTCTTTTGGTGCTAATAACCTTGGCAGTTGTGCACTCTAAAGCACTACTACCACCCCATTGACTTCGCAGCAGCTTTTGGTGGCTTCTGAGACTGCTACGGAGAACTGGTCACCATAGGTAAAACTTTGCCTGATGAGATCTGGGTAGTGGCAGGGGACTGACCAATGGGAGCAGGTATGGGCAAATCCTCAGAAAAGGGTGACAGCACAGCTGGAGAGGTTGTTGGATTCTGGGCCCTGGCTGCAACACTGGTAGATGGAGAGTTTAGGTCCTTAGTGCTATCAGAGATAGCGGGAGGGGAAGGTGTAGCAGGAAGTACCAGTGGTGGAGAAATGTCCAGGTTGTCTAAGTGCGCAGAATTCCTGGAAGCCAGTAGCGAGGTACCGGATCTGGAATATTGCAAGTCTGCAGCAGACAAAGCACTCATGACATGCACAGGAAGGAGGGAAGGAGGTATACAGGTCTTTTTGATGGAGCCAGGAGCCCTAACCACTGAATCAGTATTCATGGATGGACCTGTAGGCTTGTCCAAGCGTAAGGCATCAAACCTATTGGACCCACTAAGGGGTGGTCGGAAGGTGGAAAGTGCCCTTCGTTGAGATGATCTCTGAGTAGGTGAATGTTGATGGGGAGACCTGGAAGATTCCATCAGAATTGGAAGAGGGTAGGCCTGGAAAGGAAAGAGAATTTGGATAGAAGAACTTTCTGGTCGGTTAGCATGGGCACTGCAGGTACAGTGGCAAGTACAATTCAGCATGGATGAGATAGGGACAGTAGAGGCTGCAGACCAAAGAACCTGACTGAGGGATCCACGGGCCAACTTTGTGGGAAATAATAGGTGAAGTTTCTCTTTCGCTTCTCGATAGACAATTTTATGCTTAACCCAAAGTTCTTGGATGGTGTACTCTTCTTTATACACAGGGCAGCTACCAGGGCAGCACCATCACAGTTTGCACATTTGCAGATGGAGGTACAAGAAGAACCATTGTGTCTATGGGTTCCATAGCAAGGACATAGAGGCTGCTGCTTACAGGTTAACAGTGTATGTCCAAACCCATGACAGTAAAAACAACAAAGGATTGGGAACATATTGGCAAACATGCAGTATCTCATAGCTTGCTTTAAGACTGTTAGGAAGCTACCTCTACTTGAACATCGAAAAGACCATCCTGATAGGTACCTGTGTTGTACTGTCTTGGCACATGAGCCGCTTAGCTGCACTGTCTCCCTGACTAGCAAGATAGATGACAGCTTCCTCTTCACAGAAGCTGTCTAAGGTGGAGGAAGTAACAACACATTGGCATACATTCAAAGTAGCATATGGTTCAACAATAATGTTATGTGGTTCAAAGTGATGAATCTGTAGTAAACAAAGCTTAGTGTGGATCAATAAGGGCCCATTACGTTGCTGGGTACAGTTCTGTACTGGGCCAGTGAGTTTGTCCAATGTAGTCTGAATCACAAAGAGGTTTTAAAAACTAAGAGGTAGCTGCTCAGGTGTAGCTGGGTGCATGATCAAATAAGGAGTATCACACTTATCTGATGTGGTAGCAGTTCCTTCTATAACCAACTCAACTATATGTCGCTTCTTAGGAATACAGAACAACAAACATTAGCCGTGTCCATTGCTATAGTGGATTCCATGCACTGAAAGATGCCACTAGCCCCATTTATCTCCGTACATGGTCAAACCTCATGGCGCTTCCGAATGGGGCCGACCTGAGACCCCACACTGCCCCAATTATCCACTAAGGGAACAGGAACAAATTTGTTTTATGGGCAGGGTTGTTAACCCTAACCAAACCCCTGAAACCTGAAGGACCATTAGCTCAGGACACCGGGATTGCCAATACCCGTACTTACCGAAGTAAGTCCCTGGGGGATCTAAAATGTGTACTTGCCAGCACTGCTGGTAGATTGTATCAAAGTTCACTAATATTGTACACCCATGGAAAAAATTATTGCATTAGGAGAGAAGAATATTTTTAAGTTCCACATCATGTGGCAGCGCAGTTTACAAAAGTAGATATTCCAACATGCAGCTGAATTTATTGATAGTCTCTGATCTATATTTTATCATCTGTCAGACATTCAAATAACCTATGTCTTGAATCATCACTCATTTGTATACATATTTGCAAATACAAATGCAAGTCACAATTCAAGACACAGCCCATTTGAGTGTCCAATAGATGATAACATATAGATCAGAGACTATCAGTAAATTCATCTGCATGTTGGATTATTGACTTGTGCAAACTGCGCTGCCATACGACATGGAACTTAAAAATACTGTTCTCTCCTAATGTGCTCAATCATGGCTGTACATACTGTAACAAATGAGAAAACACCAGTTACTGCTAATCACACTTTATTGCCTTCTAGTCAGCGTAATGCTAATGTTACACTTAGATCACTTTTGTACAAACTCAGAGCAACAGAACAATAAATGTCAGATTACACTCGTACTGAACTGCTACACAGGTGCTGTCCACTGAACGTTTTGTAGACATTTTTCCTCTCTCCAATACTTTACCACAAGCACGACTGGAACAGCAACTTCTACTACTCTACTTTCTACTGCTCCTGGCGGGCACAAGCAGGTCCCTTATATAGTTCTTTAGACAATGGAAAGGTTCTGGAAGTAGAATGATTGGAAGTGGCTGTGAGAGAACAGTTCAGACACAGCACTGCTACATAATAGCTATTGTTTCCAGAGGCTCTATTGTCCTGCTGGTGGCCGGGTCTTTCGGGCAGGTAAATGCCTCTGGTCCGTTTTTGTTGCCAGGTGGAGATCAGGTCCCGAACGGTATTTCTTACTAGCAGTGTTCAGGCTGATGGCCGGCGAGACAATACTTAACATACCTTTTTGGTAGAGCTTATAGGTTCGAATATAAGTATTTGTTTATCAGCAGATTAGTTTGCATTCTGCTTGTGGGTAGTCAAAATAGTTTCACAGTTCTTAAGAATACCTGTGCAATGGAGTACATTTAACTTAAAAATCAGTAACAGTATAGACATTTCACTGTAAAAAAATTAAGTCCTTGCATACCGTACAGCATATAGCAGTATCAGTCTGGCTGGCTCATTAGGTTAAATGCTGGCCTACTGATCCCAAGGTCACAAGTTCAGATCTGGCCCAAACCAGCGGTTTTTAAGTGTGTTTAAAAACAACAGCTCCATGTCAGTAGATTTACTGGCATGTAAAAGAACTCCTGCAGGACAAAATCCAGCACACCAGCGATGCCGATGAGATCCTGGCAATTGACAGCACATTAAACAACAAACTATATATATATATATATGAATAAAGCAGAAGTGAAACAGATATGATGCATCTTTTGCATGTGCTTTCCTTCTTTCTGTATGCAATTTTGAATGCTTTTTCGACAGTTAACTTGAAGAAATATTTAGCATATGTTAAAATGAATAGCCTTTGAACTGTTGTACTATAGTGAAACTTTATAACCACATTAGTTTTGGTGCACCAACCTGTTACTCTTCAGGTTTAAATAACAATTTGTAGTAATCCAGCATAAGAACAATTGAGTACGTGTTGCACTTTCTAAAAACATATTTTATCTCCAGCTCCCAGTGCAAAAGACAGGCAATACAACACAGTTGTATTTACACACTTTTCATCACCATTTTGTTTTGTACACACATCATTCAAAACAAAGCACTCACAAGAGATGTCTCTTGGCTCACACAGGAATTTGTTTTTAAAAGTTTGTACATACTCCTTTCACAATTCTAACCAGGCCTGTAAAGGCATTTGATCATCTTTCGTTAGGTGATTACAAGACAGTGCTTGCAGTCTTGGAGGGGGGAGTTAAAACTCCAGTCAGTCAGTTACCTCAGCAAGTAGTAGACGTATTTACTATGCGTGCGTCAGTATTTTCACACAAATGCAGTAAAAATGCACAAAACCATTAATATTTGTAACATTTCAAATATTGTGACAACCAAGTTACAAAGGTGTTATCCAGTGGAAGACTGTAGGACAGAATGATTACATTTTCATAATATTTTTGGTGGATTTGATTATCCAGAAACATGAAAATTCATTTGACTGCTCAATTGAAATTACATTGTACAGGATAGTGGACAACGAAAAAAGACTTGGTAAACAATGATTAGTAGTGTTAAGATTGTAGTGCTAGTGTCAATAGCAGAAAAGTGCTCTGCTCCTCACAATCAGAGAGAAGCTAACAGTTTCAGTGACTATGAACCTTTGCCAGTAAAGAAATCCAATACTGCTACTATTTTGGGTAAGTTATAGGAAGAATGTCTTTGAACATACTTATGATAATTATCATACACCTCCACATAAGTTTTAGTTACTCCGGGGTCTCCATCTAGGGGATATGTGAATGGCAACCACAAGGTACCCAAGCTGAGCAGAACATTACTTCCACTTACTGGTGTTTTGCTCCTCACTGTAACTTTTCTATCTGACCTTACCTTGGTCATCTCTTGTTCTCTTCTGACCCCGATGCTATTAGGGTTCCTGAGGGCTAGGGAGTCTTTATTTTTCCAACCTCTCCATTTCTCTAATTTCTCTATAAAATCTTAACCCCTAACATCCTGACCTGTCATTCATGGCATGTAATACGTCCTCTGATTGGTAATCAGAGGATATGGTCGGTGAATTTATTTTGATAATTCTCCCGGTCAGGTCGGTGAGACCCGTAAACCGACGACAGGTGTGGTCCTCCAGACATTCTGGGGGTTGTGAGAGAGCGATGTGAACGCCATAACATAAAAATATGGTGCTCTCTAAAAAGCGGTTACATTTATTGCTAAGTCTCTTCAATATTTATGTAATATGACTCGAGGGGTAAAATGTTCCGGAGTTAAAATAGTCCCCCATTCGGATCTCCGGGCGGGGACTACTTCTCGAGAACCAAAACATTATATTAATAGAAGATCTAACATCAGACTTCTACAATGGAATGCGGGTGGTCTCACACAAACAAAAAGAGTAGAACTGAATAAAATTGTATTTGACTATAACATAGATATATTTTTCATACAGGAAGCAAATCTAACAAATGACCAACTTAAATACTTCAATTTTACTGGTTTTCTACTACACCTACTACCCAAAAATAGACAGATAAGTAGTGGAATATTAGTTGGAGTCAAAAAGGATATTAGTCCTCCTTTGAAATTGTTAAAGAAATGGATAACACAGATAAAAGTGAATTAATAAAGCTAAATTTTTGGGATAACCAAACACATCTACATTTATACAGTATTTAGAATCCTCCCAGGAATGAACCAGATCTCTCTCTTATAGACCAATTAAATAAAACAATCGTAATTAGGGATTTCAATGCCCATTCCAAAAGATGGGGTTATGAAAAAGTGGATTCTACAGGGAAGATAGTGGAAGAAGTTTTGAATACCACAACTTTTGAACTGATTTATAGTAAAGAAGATCCCACAACCTTCATACATTACTCTGGAGCAGGCAGTAACCCAGACCTCTTGTTAGCTACAACAGATATTGTTTCAAAAATTAAAAAACAAGTTATAGAAGATCCAAGTTCTGGTCACAGAGCAGTAATTGCTGATATAAAACTAGAGAATACAAATAACAGTCAAGGTCTCACGAATCTGTATTGGAACTTCAAAAAAGCAGATTGGAACAAATATAAAACTGAATTTGAACATAAATTTAAAGAACAAACAAACTCACAGCTGCATGACCAACCAGATCATATGAACAAAAATTTCTGTAAAGTCATCCTAGAAACTGCAAAAAAACATATTCCTCGTGGAAGAATTAAAAGTTTCAAACCCTTTTGGAACCCCCAGTTAGAAGAACTGAAAAAGCAAAGGGATATAGCTAGAAATACAGCTGAACAAACAAAAAACATATCGGATACACAAATATGGTGGAAGAAATGTGCCTCACTAAAAAAAGAAATTAATACTGCTAAAAAGAATCACTTTAATAATTTCTTAGAAAAAATGGATTATAGGACAGATGGTAACAAAGCTCATAAGTTCATAAAAAATGTCAAGGACAGGAAAGAAAACAACAGCACACCTATCATACACAACAATAAAATATTAACAAATGATGCAGCCGTAGCCGAAACATTCAATAAATATTATGCTAATTCACATAAAGTAACAAGAAATAATAAAAAGGAACGTAAAGAATTTAAGAAAGATTTGAAACAAGAAAGAGAATGTGATCCTAACACTCAGTGCAATATCTTTTTTCAAAATTTTAATATGCAAGAACTGAACATTGCAGTAAATAATCTAAAAAACAAAAAGTCTCCTGGACCTGATCACATACATCCAGAGTTCATAAAAAACCTTGGAAAAACAGCAAAACAACAACTACTAAAACTCTACAATCTATCCTGGAAAACCACTGTACCTGCTGAATGGCGAAAGGCAATAATTGTCCCACTCTTGAAGAAAGACAAAACAGCATCAGAAATAAAAAATTATAGACCAATAGCTCTTACTAGCATAATAGCAAAAGTGATGGAAAGAATGGTGTCAAACAGGTTAAATTGGTTTCTAGAATCACAAAATTTAAATTCCCCATGTCAAGCTGGATTCAGAGAGTTCCACTCTACAAATGAACAAGTCTTACTTCTCAGTCAAGAAATCAAAGACTCCTTCAATAGAAAAGAAGATAATTTATCAGTTTTTATTGATTTCCAAAGTGCATATGATTCTATATGCAGAACAAAACTACTAAAGAAAGTAAAAAAAAATAGGGATACACGGTCCAATGTTTTCATGGCTATGTCATTTCCTAACACAACGCTTTATTGCAACCAGATATGGAAGATATATATCTAAATACAAACAAGTACACTGTGGCTTACCACAAGGCGCAGTGCTCAGCACAACACTTTTTAATATACTTATTAACAATCTGCCACAACAAATACAAGAATCAGGTGGGAAGTGTGCACTATTTGCTGATGACTTCAATAATGTGGACTTCAAAACCAAACAGCAAAAGTACACAACTAGAAAAAACCATGCAACAATCCTTAACCAACTTACAAAGGTGGACCAAAGAAAATTTAATGACTGTTAATACAACAAAATCAAACTACCGAATCTTTTCACTAAGAAAAAAGCCACTAAAAATAAAACTAAATTTTGAGGGTCAACAATTACCAGAAACAAAGAAAGCAAAGTATTTAGCAGTTACATTTGATACTAAACTTACATGGACCAAACAAATAGAAAATGTAATACAAAGAGCAGAGAGGCGCCTTTCACTGTTAAAACGTCTAACAGGAATGAAGTGGGGATATTCCAGAGCAACTCTTAACACAACATACAATGTATATATAAAGCCATTATTTACTTACTGCAGCGAAGTTCTTGTAACAGTAAACACAAAAAAGATTCAAATCTTTCAAAACCAAAGTCTGAGATTAATTACAGGTGCTATCAAAACCACACCAATAGCAGCTATGGAAATACTAACCAACCAATGCCCCATTGAATATGAAATAGAAAAAGTGGCTCTTATTCAACACGAAAAGTTGATCAGACTCCCATTCAATACATGGCACAAGAGAAATTTTACACATACACTAAAGACTCAGGAGAGCTTTCTTTCCAAAATTCAAGACATCAAGAAGAATGTATACCTTCCTAATTCAAAGGAAAACTTCATATCTAAAGTCAATCCGACACAAACATTAGACATCACATATTATTTACACCTGACAGAAGAAGTTAAGAAAAGTGATACTCCAACTAGTGTTCTAGTGTTCTTTATTGGTATTAGAGACAAGCCATACTAGATTTCCAGAACATGAATGGCTCCATAGTTATACTGAGGGATCATTGATATCAAACCGAGATGGAGCAGGGGCTGGAGTCACGTGTCACCTCTTTTTCTATTACAAATCTTTAAGTTATGGAACTACTAACTTTGATGGAGAAATTGAAGCAATTTGAATGGCCCTACAAAATCTTTTGTACAGAATTTCACATTTTCAGCAAGCAGTTATTCTCTAAGATTCCAGGGCAGCAATTATAGCAATTACTTCCAAGTTGTCACCAAAAAACCAAACAATTATAGAATGTTGGAAAATCCTTACCCATCTAACCACACTTCAAAAACACCTAGTCCTCCAATGGATACCAGCTCATTGTGGACTGAGTGGTAATGAGAAAGCTGATTTTCTTGTAAAAATGGGTACCGGCAATGTGCAGAAATCAATAGTTAATCTATCATTTTATGCAGCTAAAAGATTAGTCAACTCTGAATTCAAAAAAATTATTGCAAAATATTACTATGAAAAATCAAAGAATAAAAGATGGGAACTACCAAACATTCAAACAGTAATTCCTGAGTATCCTCGAAAAACAGCAGTTGCAACCTTCAGGTTGATTACAGGACATGATTGTCTGGCAAAACATTTAAACAGAATTGGGATATATTCTTCACCACTCTGTCCTCTATGTGATCTGCAAGAGGAAATGGATCGAGACCACCTTCAAATATGCCCGGCCACTTCTAGTGCCCCATCCATCAGTGAAAAATATTGGAGAGCAAGAGGATTAATGACTTCATTGTCAGATATCCAGCATTAGCTAACAACAACATAAGTTTTAGCCTAAGCTTGTTAATGAAAAGACATCCTTATATAAAAAGCACACTGAACATCAATTTCAAGGACACAAGGTAATCAAAGAACTTGCAGTAAAACAAAGCATTCTATCTCTATTTGGCATGGCAAGGAGTGAAGGAAACTGTGTCCATTACTGACACCTGAAATTTTGGACAATGCAAAAAACAAGAGAAATTGAGCACACAAATTTTAAAGTTATGCAGCTTTCGTGGCATGGCTCAAGAAAAAATACAGAATGTGCTTTAGACACATCACTGCTTTCATGACAACCAGAGGTATACCTGAAGACCAAGATATTTCCCAATCTGGGGCCCATTTTGTCGAGGAAGTAAATCAGAAAATTGCAAGTTCCCAAATACAGCCACACTGCATCTGGAATACTGATCAAAGTGGATTTAACTATGAACTAACTTTTGGTGCAACATAATGTATAAAAGGAAACAAATCAACAGTTACCTTAGTTCTATCTGCACACAATACATCTCATAGTCATACAATATATGTTGGACTTTCAAGGAGTAGATACCTCTCACAAAAGCTGTATATTTGTGTTCAGGAAAAAATTTTTTGGCCAGAAAGTTAAAAAGATTACTGAAGACAGTCTTCCACCAAACATACAATTAGAGACTAGCACAATTGGAAAAATGTCAAAAGTCCATTTAAAATCCTTTTTCTTAAATGTCCTTTGTAATAATGTCACAAACAGCCAAAAGTGTATATTGCTATGTGATTCTTGGAGTGTTCACAAGGACACAACAAAAGTTAATGAATTGTTTGTAGGTAAAGACATTGAATGCATGATAATTCCACCAAAAACAAAAAAATACAAACAGCCTTTAGAATTGCATTCCTTCTAGTAATATAAAATATTTGCAACAAATATAAGACTATATAAGTACTCTCTGCAGTGCCTTCAATACTAAATTAGGAAATAGAATTTTCATAATGAAATTGCATTCTATTATTCATAACCAGTTGTCTGCTTCAGCGTGTCAGCATATGCTCAAGTATTCCTTGCAAGAAGCTGTGTACAATATGGCCTCACATGTTGAAATCAAGAATGTGATTCAAGGGGCATTTTATTTTTCAGTTCAAGAATGTTATTCAGAGGATTGTCTAAATGTTGCTTTAGCCAAATGTGCCTTTTGTAAATCTACATACTGTTTCATGCATTTTGTTGAGAAACTTCAGGTACATTTTTAAAGTGTGATATTGGACAAACTAGGAGCAAGCAATTGAATACTTTCACCATCCTAATTACAGTGGTACATAAAGCTTCTAAATAAAATGGAACATGGAATTCCTGTTCAAACCGAGAGACATCCCCTGTCAGCGCAGGCTCAAATAGTTATATATTTGGTGTATGTTGTTAAACTGGCAGGTAGTTATTAAATTCCTTTGTACACTTTCCATTAACTCTCCTTTGAATGATATTGCAGGATCAAACATGGGAGAGGATTGTCGAAGTACTAACAAAAGAAGTGCAAAAATGCCAGGAAGTATATTTGAGTCACTGAAGAAAGACAAAAGGAAACATGCAGCTGTACTCAGTCAGCACAGGCTGCAGAAGTTGGAGGCCCTTCACCTGAAATTAAACCTTTGATAAATCTTTGTTAAATTCCTAGAAATTATTCAGCCGACAGTTGAGGGCCTCCTAAGGATATACGACTTTGATAAAATGTGTAAGTTTCTGTGCAACTATTATGTTAGAAATTATTTTAATTATCCAATATTATGTAACATATGTAAGTTTTAGTTTTGAAAGATATATATGGATATTATACAGGTCTTTGGATGTGCTTGAGTATGACTTTAATTTTGTGGATCATGACAGGTCCCCCTATGCACCCAGTTTTGAAGTTTTGAAGAAGCCTAAAAGCAATGCTCTAAGGGATCCACGAACCCAGTGTAGGAGGTCTCCAAGCAAATGTAAGTTCATTATGTATATAAAATGTTAGAGTTAGGAGGAGAAAACCTGAAATATACAGTGATCTGTATTGTTTGAGTAAATGAGCTTATCAGAATAAGGAACAAAATATCTAAATATTGTTCACTTCATGTTCAATAAGCATGCCTTACAAAAAAAAACACACACAAGCAGATTTAATAAAGTTACAAAAAAACCTGATGTGCAGCATTCACATGACTTTCTCTACTCATTCTTCTACAAACTATTCTTAACAAATCTTACTCTTCTTTTTACTTCTTGTTATTTGAGACAACCTTCATTGCACACTCTGTTGTACGGTACATTTACTACAGAACTTGCCCAGCAGGTGCCCAGCCCATCTCCCAGACACATGCTGCAGGACTTGGCTGGCAGTTGCACGGGCCGTCTCCCAATCACACATACACGGACATCAAATCTCAAATCACATTAACAACTATCAGAATAAACACAAAACATGCCTTACCACAGGAGATGTTGGAAATGCTGTCCATCAGCATCAATACGTCTACAACATCTTCTGAAGAAATTTTCATTCACACGCATTAGTTCAGCTTCTGAAATAGTGTTAATTTCTCACCTGATATTTTGTTTTAATTTTGTCTAGTGCAGGGCACATAAGAGATTTTTGAGATGACCATTCTAACCTTTCTCTGATTTCATCTAATTTCTCTTTTGTAAGCACAAGCCATTTTACCTTGCTTTTCTTATCACAGATTGATCCCGTCTCCCTGAATTTATTTACACGCAAACAAATGGTGTTTCTACTTGGAACATGCATGGCAGGAAGTTTAGTTTCAAATTACCTTACAACTTCCCTACAACATAATGCAAGAACTTACGTAAAATACATAACGCTCTTTGTTGTACTGTATACTGCAGCTGATTAATTTTGAAAATACTTCAAGCAAAACTAAACACTTCTAAACACTCCTAATGTTATTCACATGTGAACTGGACAAGTTTTGTAGTAAACATAGTGTAGGTATGCAGGTAAAGAAGAATACAGCAGCTTAAAGTGATAGCCAGCTTTTAAAAGAGCAAGTCATTATGTGATGGCTTTGAAATTCTATGCTCATTGTATGACCACATCAAAAAAACAAACAGCAGCTTACATCTTAAAAAATAAATGTTTCAAAATACAAATCAAAAACAAGGAATATTTCAGAAGCAGGCAAATCCAAAAAGCTTTATGTGACATAAATTGTATATTTCAATTATATATACTTTTTTGTGCTAATATTTTGTCTCCTATGGTTTACCAATTATAAAAAAGTTATTCAGAATGGAGAGGACTTTAAGACTGCACACAGAAAAAAAAAAAAACCAAGACATTCTTTTTATATGCCATACAAATTTGTAAAACATACAGTATTTTGATCAAAATCGTTGGAACTATTTCTGAGAAAATAAAAAATTATCAAAATTTTTCCACTCAAAGAGTAGTTTCTGGTGTGGGAGATTTTGTTAAAAATCATTGTGTCGCGTCCTGGGAATATGCTGAACTTACAATACCAATTGGTGTTTAACACACTTTTCATTTTTAAGTTAGTGTCCACAGAGATGCATTCCTTTTTATAAAATACATTTTCCAGATTTAGGTAATCTCAAAACGTGCATTTCTGGTGAAATCTTGGTATCAAACTTTAGGGTGGAATGCAGCACTTTCCCAGATAAGTTATAGAGAAAGTGATAAGCTTAGCATTATCAGTAGTAACAGTAATACAAAATACAAAATTTCCAAAATTTGTTTTACAGATTCACAAGTTTTGACAGTAATTGAATTTTAACACATACACATAATAAGCATGTATTCTGTGAAAATGTCTGACCTTTTGGATTATTATGTATGTAACATTGATAACCTATGCAGTCAATAGCACCTTTCACTCAAAACAATGGAGAAAGAGAATGTTGTGAATTCCAGAAATCCTAGTCATTACTTCTGAATATGTGTATATAAAGGTACCTTATATTAGTTGTTCACATTTCTGTAAAATAGTCCAAAAAATGATTTTTACTTTCTCTACTACGTTTAGTAAAGTAGAGGAAGTATTGTATTCCACCCAAAAATTCAAAGTTGAGATTTCACTGGAAACATGTTTTGAGGCCCCCTGAATCCAAAAGAAAGCACTTTTAGAAAAAGGTCCATGTGTATGTCTGTGTGTCTGTCACTTTGTGGATAGCATAACTCATAAAGGAAAAGTCAGTTAAAAACCAAAGTTGATATTTAAGTTTAATGTCTTTCAAGGATGCGGCATGAAGATTTTGAAGAAAATTGCCCCACCCTAAACTACCTTTTACATGGAACATTTTTCAACGATTTTGATTAAACTGCCATGTTTGAGATATTTTTATGACAAATGAAATGTATATCTTGAATTTTCTGGCTATAACCCGTGAAGTCCTATTTACTCTGGAAGACTTTTGCATAGCAGGTAAACCATAAGAGACAGACCAAATCTTACTATACAAAAAAATGTAGATCTTGCTCAAACACACAGTTTATGTCTAAATATATTTTTTTTGTAGAGTGAACCATTTCAAAGATATTCCTTGTTATTTGTGTAAGTTTTGGAGAACTTGTACTTCTGTTAAATGGAACATCACCATTCATTTTTTTTATATATTAACTGTGCAAAGAGAACGAAATTTGAGAGCTTTAAAAGATTTGACTACTGTATCCCCATTTTCTCCTTGTACCTTCAAGAAGATAAACAATAGGATAATTTCTGCAAATGTTTATCTCAACTAACACGTAGAAGATATAGGAATAACAGTGTATAAGAATGGTTAGTACAAGAGTAGAGAAAGTCATGTGAGTGCAACACATCAGATACTTTAGGATGTTTCTCTTTCTGTCTCTGTCTGTCTGTCTCTCTCTCTCTCTCTCTCTCTCTCTCTCTCTCTCTCTCTCTCTCTCGCTTAGTGCAGAAAGATATATATTTATATATTTAGCTTCTTTAATTATTATGTGTTTTATACAACCTCTGACAATAAAGTTCACATAGACGAACTATGAACGACACTTACCTTACTGTCCTTCAAAGTAGTTCCCTCCTATTGCTATGCACTGCTGACACCTGCGATACATGTTATGGAAACATTGCAATAAGGCTTTCTTTGGGATGGTGTTCAAAATCCTTGTCACATTATATTGGATGTCAGGAATATCGTCAAATCTCATTCCTTTCAAAGTGTGTTTGAGTCGAGGAGATTGGAGGAAGTCTGGAGGATTGAGATCTGGCGACTGGGATTCGTGGTGGACGAAGTGGCGCTGAGGTGAGTTTCCTCTGGGTTCTCCAGTTTCCCTTGCCATCTCATTCCACTGGTGCTCCATCTTCATTCCATGTATCATCAGTGTCACCATCTGCGGTGCCGTATGCAGTAAAAGCGGGCGTTAAACACTACAAAAAAAAAAGATCTGGCGAATTTGGTGGATATTCCATTTGCACCACCCCCTTTTTTGGCCAGGAATTGTTTGACAATATTGGCTGTGTGTGGGTGAGCGTTGTCGTGCAAATGGAACATCCACCATACTCGCCAGATCTCAATCCTCCAGACTTCTTCTTATCTCCTCGACTCAAACGCGTTTTGAAAGGAACGAGATTTGACGATATTCCTGACATCCAACACTATGTGACGAGGCTTTTGAACACCATCCCAAAGGAAGCCTTCTTGCAATGTTTCCAGGACATGTATCGCAGGTGTCAGCAGTGCATAGCAATGGGAGGGAACTACTTTGAAGGACAGTAAGGTAACTGCTGTTCATAGGTCATCTACGTGAATGTTACAGGACTATTCACCGAACTTTGTTGTCAGAGGTTGTATTTCCATAGCTTGTTTCCCTAATAATGGTAAATAGTACAGATTTTCACACTTCAGAGTAAGGTTTCCAACTAAAGATTAAGAGTTTACATTTATGGCTGAAATTGCAAATTAGATGCCATTATTATTATGAGGTACCTGACAAAGACAATCTGATTCCACTGCAGTGCAGTGGGGCAGTTAATGCTGGATGATCTGTAGCATATATTTGCATTTAGGAACAGTGAACATGAAACTACCTCACGCAAATGCCACCTTGAATTTAAAAAGAAAAGAAAAAGAAACAAACAAAAAGGAAAGGGAAAGAAGCTATTGTGAATTTTGTTCAGTTGAACTCTGTATGAATGGGTTTCTGTTGTACAAATAAAGTGTAGCATAATGTTTGGTGAGCTATAGGTTTGGTGTTCCTTGTCTGAAGAAAAGCAATTTGTTTCTTCATGTGTTGACAGGTCCTCCACCCAAGCACACCAGGCTACCTTCGGAAAGTGGCTAAAAATTGGATATGTGGGTCACAGTAAAACCAATTTGGCCACTTTGCAGCAGGAGCTACTAATGGAGCTGTTTGCAGAGAGAGAGAGAGAGCTGCACAAATTCAACATGAAATTAAAAAAAAAAACTGCAACTTATGGCTAAAAGAATTTATATACAATTTAAGATAAAAATCTTTAAAAAATTGAAACAGAATTGAAATTAATGTAATTTAGACGTGTTTTTATATCCAATTTTATTACATTTGTAGACCACAATAATAATAATTAATAATAAATAATAAGCAGAAGAGACAAATAGTGTATGTTTATTGATTTGAACAATTCTTTCATCACTAGAAAATACAATTTTTTCCATTGCATACTCCTGTAAGAGATTTAGTTGGTGGGATCATGCGCATTCATGTAACCCAATGAACATTAATGGAATATTCCATTGTCAAATAATATCTTGAAAAGAAATATAACCAGCTAACATTGTAAATTCCTATTCTTG
This sequence comes from Tenodera sinensis, assembly GCA_030765045.1. Lineage (NCBI taxonomy): Eukaryota > Metazoa > Arthropoda > Insecta > Mantodea > Mantidae > Tenodera > Tenodera sinensis. The sequence goes on from CM060962.1 coordinate 141,138,979, forward strand.
AGACACAGGGCTATTGCTGAAGAACATTGTGGCATTAGTACGTTTTGTTAGTTCCATGCAAAACAGCATCTTGTATACAATGGAATTGCTTTTTAAATGGTAAATATCTTAGAACGTCACAGTTTGTTTGGTAACAAGCAAAACCAAAAATCTTTTCCGTTGGTTTTCTGGTGAAAAGTCACTCAAGCTATTTTATTTGATACAGGAAACTTAAAATTGCTGTGAACTTTTGAAACTCTAAATCATGTGCAGGACTCAAAGGCACTTCAGATCAGACTACTTCAATATTTCAATAAACCAAATTATAATAAAAGGCATGTAATGCAAATAAATGGCGGCACCATGGATAGCAAATCCTTGATATACAAACCCTAACAATGAATTCTTAGCAACATTAAACTAACAAAGCTCTATGGAACATTTTCCAAGAAAAGAGTACAGAAAATGTGACTTTTTAAACAGTGGCTAACCATAGCTCATACAAATTTAGAAATAGTACAATCACTTGTTGAAGACTTTCTGGAAAAGTTATCATATCTTTTAATTTGTACCTTTATAGGTCAATAACAGTCTGCATTTTTGTCTGAATGGAAAGAAAGTTTGAAATCTAAGTAATATATTGTGATTTTTCAGGGGGTGCTTAAAACAATACCGAGGCAACTGCCCATTCATTTGTAATTTACTGTAAAGAAAACAATGGCTTAAGGCATAAAAATTATATTGCCAAATCAGAAAGTTGACCAGAATTATGCATACTTAAACTTGTCAAGATGGGTGCTATTTCTGGAAATGTGTGGTTTAGAACAGGCATAATACTACTGGTAAATAGCATTTTAAAATTCCCAAATACTTTGTTAACGTAAAAAAGCATATAAAAAAGTCTTAAAGAAAATCAAACACATTATGGTCAATGGTTGTTAAAAATCGTTTGATTTGACATGGACATATTTGAAACAAAATTTAAATTAACATTTTAAGAAGTATACAGCAATTGAAAATTCAAACCAGTAATTACATTATCTTGGAAATGGTTAATGCTACAAAACATTTTAATAAACAAAATCTGTGTTGTAAATGAGATGTACATGTTGTGTAGTAAGTTTTGTCTATCTTACCAGTTATATACACCAAGCGTATAAAAAACAAGATAAGGCTATCCAAAAAACTATCAGAGAAACTAATAAGCCAAAAGGTATACGAAATGATATTTTTATTCAGGATTTTAACGAAACAGAACTGGATTTAGCAATAGAACAATTACAGAACAAAAAATCTCCAGGACCTGACAAGATCCACCCAGAGTTTATCAAACACCTTGGCAGGAAAGGAAAAGAAATCCTACTTAAACTGTATAACACGTGTTGGAGAATGACTGTACCTTCCGACTGGAAAAAAGCCATTATCATCCCGATTTTAAAGAAAAACAAACCTTCAAACAATATTAATAGTTTCAGACCAATATCTTTGACCAGTGTTATTGCAAAAGTGATGGAAAGAATGGTGGCATCTAGACTTAACTGGTTCCTAGAATATTACAACTTAATTAATAGTTCACAGACCGGCTTCAGACAGAATCGTAGTACAAGTGAAAATGTACTCCTACTAAGCCAAGACATCAAGGAAGCTTTCAATAGAAAGGAGGATACCTTAGCAGTATTCATTGATTTCAAATCAGCATATGACTCAGTCTGGAGAAACAAATTAATTGAGAAGTTGCAATCAATAGGTGTGAAAAGTAACATGCTTAAATGGATAACTCAGTTTATTTCACAAAGATTTTGTGCCACAAAATATAATACATACATTTCCAAATATAAACAAACACACCGAGGACTTCCACAAGGTGCTGTTCTGAGCACAACACTCTTTAACATATATATAAATGACCTTCCATCAATAATAAAAACTTTAGAAACCAAAATTGCTTTATTTGCTGACGATGTAGTCATTTGGACTTCAGGTTCTCCAAAAAAACCTGAATTAATTAAAGACAGAATAGAAACAGCCCTAAACAAAGTACATGAATGGAGCTCCAAAAACCTCATGGCTATCAATGTGGAAAAAACAAATTATGAATTATTTACACTAAAATACAAACCAGTTAATATTAACATAAATTATAATAGTAAACCACTCAAAGCAGTTGATGATGCCAAATACTTAGGCATCACTTTCGACAGAAAGCTAAGTTGGAAAAAACATATAACAAACATCTCAGAAAAGGTTGAAAAGAAACTGCAAATCCTGAAAAGGTTAGCTGGTGCTAAATGGGGTTGCTCAAGGAGAGTCCTTAACACAACATACAAAATGTATGTTAAACCAAACCTCTTGTACTGTTCTGAAGCTTTAATAACAGCAGCAAATGCTAACATCAATAAACTTGAACAAATACAAAATCAGGCTCTTCGCCTAATCACTGGAGCAGTTAAATCCACACCTATTGATGCCATGCTTGCCTTAACACGGACCCCATCAATAACAACAAAAATAGAAGAACAAGCATTGCTCCAACACGAGAAAATGTTACGACTGCCAAACTCTAAATGGACAGAAGAGAACCTCCCCCCTTCAATCCTTAAAACTCATAGTAGTTTCCTAGAAAAGGTAACACAGATTAAATCCAAATTGAACATTCCTAACACCAGAGAAAATCTACTTATAAGAGCAAATCCATTGGAATTATTACAACCTACCTTCAGTTTGGAATTAATAGAGGAAATAAGTAAATCAGACACACCAAAAGAAATACAAAAACTTCTAGCTCTGGAAACAATCAATACTAGGTATCCCACAGAAGAATGGCTGCACATATATACTGATGGATCCTCCAAGGAAAACCTTACTGGAGCTGGAGTTACGTGTTCACATTTTTCCTTTTATCATTCTGTTGGCAGAGACACAACAAATTATGATGGAGAAATAGAGGCTATACACATTGCTCTCCGACAATTATTAAATCTTCCCTTAAATAAATTTAACAAGGCAGTAATTCTTTCAGATTCTAAAGCTGCAATTCATGGAATATGTTCAAATACTACAAAGAAGTCAACAAAAATTAGAGAATGCTACAAAATGTTAACACAACTCCAAAAAGTTAATAAGACTGTTCATCTCCAATGGATTCCAGCACACTGTGGAGTCATGGGGAATGAAGCTGCAGACTCACTTGCAAAGAAAGGCACAACAATAAAACAAAAATCTAAATTCAATTTCTCATATTCCTCAATAAAACGCTTGATCATTAAACAATTTTCTCATTCATACCTACAAGAAATAGAAACAAATGCCAAAGATAAAAAATGGATTACACTACTTTCCAACCCAGATATAATCCCCCAGAGACCAAGGAAAACAGCGGTTGCAGCCTTCCGACTATTGACAAATCACGACTACTTAGCAAGTCATCTCTACAGAATAGGTATCTCATCCTCACCAATATGTGTCCTGTGTAACGATCCAGCAGAAATGAACGAAGACCACTTGAAGACCTGTGAAGCATTAAGATCAGAAGAAACTACAGTTCAAAAGTATTGGAAAGCACGAATGCTAATGGCTTCATTGCCAGATGCAAGGCACTAGAAAACAACAACCAGTTATATACATGTATACAAAATTCCTCATGGAGGAAGAGATATATACATGAGACAACTCTCAGTATCCTCTAGTTTAGCAGGTGGAATAGGAATAGGGACATCTGCTCCATGTGGAATAGGTCTTATAGCTGAAGCAAAGCCATTTGGATGTTTAATTTTTGTTTTATTTGTATTATTGTACCCTGATACTTTACACATCCAGAAGTAGCAATCATCATAGTGATTTAATTGTTCATGCCATATCATAGGAATCCTGAACTTCATTTCTGTTTTCCATCGTATCACTGCCTTAGCCCTTCACTACATGTTTTGCAAAAGTATGCAAAGCCTATTTTTGACTTAGATCTCGTAGCTTAACTTTAAAATACGCAAAGTACACTTTCTTCAAAAGTGGTGTAATGTTAGTTTTCTGTCTCTGCAACAACAAAGAACTACATATGTAACTGAAGTTATTTGGATTGTTCACACATTTTTTTTAGAAGATGAGTGGCAATGGGTGTTTATTATGCAGCAGTTAACAGTTTTATTACCTGCACAGTATCACGCAATGATAAATAAACCCCAGCTGCTTGGCACTCAAGCTGTCTTGCGGCTTGTAGCTTAGGAAGATAAGGGATAGAGGATAGGAGAGGATAGGGGTGGTTTGTTTGTAAGTGTATGACCTGAGGATGCATATGTGTTATATTATTATCCATCTTTTGCTGCAAAAATATATTAGTTTCTAATGTATAAAAAATATTGAATTTCATACACAGTACTTGTTATGTGAAAACTGTTTCATTTTCGAAATCAGTGCATTTGCTGCTCTATAAGTAGCCTATTTTCATCAAAATTGGGAAAGTGTCGCAGGATAGTGTAATTGATTGTTCTTACACACACAAATCTTGTATAGCTAAACTTTGAAAGTAATATTTTAACCAAAATCATAAGATCACTTTTTAAGAACAAAAACAAAAACTCTATTTTCGATGTAAAGGATAGCATGGGATGGGGGTTTTTCTTTAAAATTTTAATGTTACATCCTTGGGAGATGCAAAACTACCTGCATGTTTAGCATTCAGTTTTAAATTATGATTTTCTCTGACATAGTACACACCTAAGGAGACTTTTTCCTAAAATTTCCCCCCCTCCCCCCCCCCCCCCTCGGGAGCCTCAACATACATTTTTACGGTGAAAAGTCACTATCAAATTTTTGGGTGGAATGCATTAGTGTACTTTCACTTGAAGACCTGTGAAGCATTAAAATCAGAAGAAACTACAGTTCAAAAGTATTGGAAAGCACGAATGCTAATGGCTTCATTGCCAGATGCAAGGCACTAGAAAACAACTACCAGTTATATACATGTATACAAAATTCCTCATGGAGGAAGAGATATATACATGAGACAACTCTCAGTATCCTCTAGTTTAGCAGGTGGAATAGGAATAGGGACATCTGCTCCATGTGGAATAGGTCTTATAGCTGAAGCAAAGCCATTTGGATGTTTAATTTTTGTTTTATTTGTATTATTGTACCCTGATACTTTACACATCCAGAAGTAGCAATCATCATAGTGATTTAATTGTTCATGCCATATCATAGGAATCCTGAACTTCATTTCTGTTTTCCATCGTACCACTGCCTTAGCCCTTCACTACATGTTTTGCAAAAGTATGCAAAGCCTATTTTTGACTTAGATCTCGTAGCTTAACTTTAAAATACGCAAAGTACACTTTCTTCAAAAGTGGTGTAATGTTAGTTTTCTGTCTCTGCAACAACAAAGAACTACATATGTAACTGAAGTTATTTGGATTGTTCACACATTTTTTTTAGAAGATGAGTGGCAATGGGTGTTTATTATGCAGCAGTTAACAGTTTTATTACCTGCACAGTATCACGCAATGATAAATAAACCCCAGCTGCTTGGCACTCAAGCTGTCTTGCGGCTTGTAGCTTAGGAAGATAAGGGATAGAGGATAGGAGAGGATAGGGGTGGTTTGTTTGTAAGTGTATGACCTGAGGATGCATATGTGTTATATTATTATCCATCTTTTGCTGCAAAAATATATTAGTTTCTAATGTATAAAAAATATTGAATTTCATACACAGTACTTGTTATGTGAAAACTGTTTCATTTTCGAAATCAGTGCATTTGCTGCTCTATAAGTAGCCTATTTTCATCAAAATTGGGAAAGTGTCGCAGGATAGTGTAATTGATTGTTCTTACACACACAAATCTTGTATAGCTAAACTTTGAAAGTAATATTTTAACCAAAATCATAAGATCACTTTTTAAGAACAAAAACAAAAACTCTATTTTCGATGTAAAGGATAGCATGGGATGGGGGTTTTTCTTTAAAATTTTAATGTTACATCCTTGGGAGATGCAAAACTACCTGCATGTTTAGCATTCAGTTTTAAATTATGATTTTCTCTGACATAGTACACACCTAAGGAGACTTTTTCCTAAAACTTCCCCCCCTCCCCCTCCCCCCCCCCCCCTCGGGAGCCTCAACATACATTTTTACGGTGAAAAGTCACTATCAAATTTTTGGGTGGAATGCATTAGTGTACTTTCACTTGAAGACCTGTGAAGCATTAAAATCAGAAGAAACTACAGTTCAAAAGTATTGGAAAGCACGAATGCTAATGGCTTCATTGCCAGATGCAAGGCACTAGAAAACAACAACAACAACAACTTTCTATAGGCAGTGGTGCAGAAAGTAATGAAATATAAATGTGGAAGCATTCCACAAAAAATATTATCCACATTTTATGACAATATGAACTATAAAAACAACATTACACTTAACTTTAAATATTAGCGTACTAGGATTTAAGCATGTTAACATACATCACATATCCCCCCCCCCCTCTATGCAGCATTTTAGGAGCCTTATATTAATCCCTGAAAATGCTGAATAAATGTCTGCCTTACTGCTTATGGGCAATAATTATCATTTACCACAGGAACCTCCCCTTCCTGTGCTAGATTCTGTGTTATATCTCTGGCTCAGGTGGTAGCAGTTGAACATTGTTTATTGCCAGGTTGTGCAAAACTGCACATTCCACTACAATAGCCTGCACATTTTCAAGCTTCTGCCTTATGCTATGGCAAGCACTGGTAAATGGGCCTTGAATACTCCATAGTGATTCATTGTAGAGCTTTTGTGCTCTGGTTGCAGGATTCCACAAGGGAGGTAGCAGATGCAACCCCCCTGGAGATAACCTGAATCACAAACCAGAATAGTTACCAAAGCCCCCTCTCTTCAGTCTTGCCTTTAGAGCAGAATTGTTGAAAATGGTAGCATCACGGGTAGACCCTTGCCATCTTGCCATGTGTGTGTAATACATAGCTTCATATCACATACTGTCAGCACATTAATAGAGAAATAGCCTTTTCTGTTGCGGAAAACTTATGGCATGTCTCCTCGTGGAGACTTTATTTGGACATGTGTGCAGTCTAGTGACCCAATAGCTTGCAGAAAAGCAGCTAATCTGTAAAAGTGAGTCTGGTTTGCTTGAATGTTTCCTCCTTGGGGCACTTTAATATTATCCCTCACCAAGGGTGAAATTGCAGCACTGACCCTTCTTGTCACTTTGTTATTTTATGTCCACTAGGTTGTTATTTTGTTAATAACAACCTAGTTATTATTTAAACCTAGTTAATAATTTAAACAAGACAAGCATAATATATTTTAAAATTAGTAATTGCATGTACAACAATATGAAAATTAAAATTGGAAATGAAGAAATAGATACAACAGATGATCATTTATTTCTAGGGTTGCATATTAACAAAAACTTATCTTGGACAAAACATGTAAATTATATATGCAAGAAAATGAGTAAGGGTATCTATCTATTAAATTATGTGGCACACTATTTGGATAAACCTAATTTAAGATTGATTTATTATGGAATAATTCATTCTTATTTGAATTATGGTATTGAATTATGGGGTACAACGTCTAAAGAGAATTTAAAACGATTATTGGTATTACAGAAGAGGTGTGTAAGGATTGTATGTTCACTAAAATCAAGGGACTCATGTAGAGAAATTTTTAAAAAAGAAAGAATTCTTACAGTGGTTTCATTACATATTTTTAGAGTTATTTTACTAGTTAGGAGAACTACAAATATAAGGAGTAACAGCAGTATACATAAATATGACACAAGAACTAAAGAGAATATGTATAGGGAAGTGAAGAGTAAGAAATTCTTTGATAAAAATCCATTTGTAATTGGAAAAACTTTATACAATAAGCTGCCAACCACAATTAAACAATCAACTGGTTCCAAGTTTAATAAATGCTTAAAAAATTACTTAATTGAGAGGGCTTTTTATGACATAGATGAATATCTGCAATTGTGATTTTGAAGATTTTTTACCATTAGGACAGTTACTTTAGCAATTTATGTAACCTGATATATCCAGCAACATGTATATGTTCTAAAAGGATGAATAAAGAATAAAGATAAAGGAGTCTCCCACTGATGTCAGTGTCCTCCCAGTTGCATAAAAACTCAATGCTAGTAGCAACTGGGTCATAGGAGCCAATGCATGACTTCTGAAAAAAAATATACAGCAGGTATGTGATTACACTCTTGAAACATACATACAAGTAACTAAACTAAAAATAAAAATCTGATGTGTTGCACTCACATGACTTTCTCTACCCTTGTAATAACCATTCTTACAAACGCTTATTCCTATATCTTCATGTTAGTTGAGATAAATATTTGTACAAATTATCTTATTGCTTATTTCCTTGTGGATGAAAGGGGAATATTAGAATACAGTAGGCTTTGAGCGATAGTCAAATCTTTTAAACCTTTGAGGTTAAGTTTTCCGAAACTGACACAAACAACAAGGAATATCTCCGAAATGGTTCACTCTACAAAAAAATTTATTCAGATATAAATTGTGTGCTTTAGCGAGATCTACATGTTTTGTATAGTAAGATTTTGTCTACCTCTTATGGTTTACGAGTTACTCAACAGTCATCCAAAGTAAACAGGACTGTATAGGCTATAGCCAGAAAATTCAAAATATACATTTCATTTGTCATACAAATATATTACACATATGGCATTTTAATCAAAATTGTTAGAGCCATTTTCAAGAAAATCAAAATTTTTGAAAAATTTTCCGTATAAATGGTAGTTTATGGTGGGGCTATTTTCTTCAAAATCTTCGTGTCTCATCCTTGAAAGACATTATCCTTAAATACCAACTTTGACTTTTAACCAACTTTTCATTTTTGAGTTATGCTGTCCACAGGCTGATAGACAGACAGACACGAACGTGCGCGCGCGGGCGCGCGCACACACACACACACACACACACACACACACACACACACAGACCTTTTTCTAAACATGCTTTTTTTTTGGATTCAGGGGATCTCAAAACAGACATTTCTGGTGAAATCTCGACATCATATTTTTAGATGGAATACAATACTTCCTCTACTTACCAATAGAGAAAGTAAAAATGAGTAATGATGTTCCATTTGACAGAAGTTTAAATACTTCAAAACTCACACCAATAACAAGGAATATGTCTGAAATGGTTCACTCTACAAAAAAATCTGATGTTTTGCACTCACATGACTTTCTCTACTTTTTTACTAACCATTCTTACAAACTCTTATTCCTATATGTTCTTCTTGTTAGTTAAGATAAACATTTGTACAAATTATCTTATTGCTTATTTTCTCGTAGGTGCAAAGGGAATATTAGAATACGGTAGGCTTTGTGCGATAGTCAAATCTTTTAAAGCTTTGAGATTCCGTTCTCTTTGTATACTTAACATATAACAAAATGAACAACGATGTTCCATTTCACGAATGTTTTAAGTTTTTTGAAACTCACACACATAAAAAGGAATATCTCCGAAATGGTTCACTCTACAAGAAAATTTATTTCGACATAAATTGTGTATTTTAGCAAGATCTACATTTTTTGTGCAGTATGATTTGGTCTATCTCTAACAGTTTACCAGTTATGCAAAAGTTGCTCAGAGTAAATACGACTAAAGGGGCTATAGCCAGAAAATTCAAGATATACATTTCATTTGTCATAAGAATATTTCAAACATATGACATTTTAATCAAAATCGTTAGAGCCATTTTCAAGAAAATCAAAATTTTCGAAAAATTTTCCTAGTAAAGGGTAGTTTAGGGTGGGGCTATTTTCTTCAAAATCTTCATGTCGCATCCCTAAGAGACATTAAACTTAAATACCAACTTTGGTCTTTAACAGACTTTTCATTTTTGAGTTATGCTGTCCACAGACACACAGACACACACACGGACCTTTATTTAAAAATGCTTTTTTCGGATTCAGGCGGTCTCAAAACATATATTTCCGGTAAAATCTCGACATTGAATTTTTGGGAGGAATACAATACTTCCCCTACTTACCAGTAGAGAAAGTAAAAATTTATTTACACATAAATTGTGTATTTTAGCAAGATCTACATTTTTTGTTGGGTAAGATTTGGTCTATCTCTTACGGTTTACCACTTGTGCAAAAGTCACCCAGAGTAAACAGGACTAGATAGACTGTAGCCAGAAAATTCAAGATATGCATTTCATTTGTCATAAAACTATCTCAAACATATGACATTTTAATCAAAAGCGTTATAGAGCCATTTTCAAGAAGATCAAAATTTTCCATGTAAAGGGTAGTTTAGGGTGGAGGAATTTTCTTCAAAATCTTCATGTCACATCCTTGAAAGACATGAAGCTTAAATACCACATTTAGTTTTTAACCGACTTTTCGCTTTTGAGTTATGCTGCCCATAGTCTGACACACACAAACACACACACAAACACAGCAACATACATAACATACAAACACACCAACACACAGATACATGCCCAACACACACAGACACACACCCAACCACACAGACACACACCCATCACACACAGACACACACCCAACCACACAGACACACACCCATCACACACAGACACACACCCAACACACATATACACACATACAACACACACAAAACATCACACAACACACACAATACACAACACAGACACACACAATACACAACACAGACACACCAACACACAACACCCAACACACACCCCAACACACACACATATACACACACAACACACACATACACACAACACACATACATAACACACACAGCACATACAGACACAACACACACACAAAACACACACACACCACACACACACCACACACACACACACACGCGCGCGCGTGCGCACACACACACACACACACAACACACACATGGACCTTTTTCTAAAAATGCTCTTTTTGGATTCAGGGGTTCTCAAAACATATATTTCTGGTGAACTCGACATTGAATTTTTGTGTGGAATGCAAACTTTGTCTACTTTACTATACGTAGTAGAGAAGTAAAAAGGTGATCCTAATAAATTCTACCAAAAAAGAATAGGACTGCATTTTAATAATATAAAATGGCATTGGCACACAGTGAATATCAGTAAATATATACCAATAAGCACTGTGATAAGCATGTAACATTAGCCGACTCTGTTATGTTTTACTGAAAGTAAATTATAACTGCTCTGTTGCTTACTGATGTTATAACAATAAAACAGATTAGAGTTAGATTACTTCTGTAAAAACTCCGGCATAATTCAATGCTTACCTTAGGAGCAATTCTCACTACTGATGGGCATGGAGTAAGTGTGAGGTGATTGGGCAAGTTCCTCGATGCTGTCTAATGTGTCATCTGCACATTCGTCAAAAACGTCCTGATCCATCTCAGCTCTCCTGTTGCACTCATATTCAGGCATTGCTGCGTAATCACTTTCTGAATCACTGTTGCTGTCACCATTAACAGTGATCATTAGGTTTTCCACCTCTGCTTCTAGGAGTCCTTTAGTTTCTATATATTGCTCTTCCACTAGGTGAACATGTTGGCATACAGGGCCCCGCTCTGCTACTTGTATTTCACCAAATCGCTGTTCACACAAATGCCACACCTCTTCCATCTTGAAATTCACATTGTGAAGTGCAACCCATTCTTTTGCCCAAATATTTTCTATGGCATTGAAATTGGGTTGGTACAGTAATAAGTGGAGAACTACTTGCCCATTTTCTAAAATTTCATCCACAGTATATTTCTTATGTTTTGGCTTATGCAGCTTCATAAAAGCGTGTAATTCCGCTTTCAGCATGTCACTTCTGAATGGAATCCTGTTTTTAAGCAACCAATGTTGTATATCCTGCTTTTTTGTGTTCAATGTGGGATACTTGTCTCTGGTCACATTGTGACATAAAACATTGTCAATCATAACGGTGAACTTTCCTGGAAGATAGGGCTTCAGTTTTTCTGTAATCCATTTCAAATAATTTTTGCCATTAATTCCCCTATGATAGTCACCACTTTTTGTGTTTGATTTAAAGTTCAATTGTGTGTTGAGAACAAAACCTTCTGTTCCTGCATTCACAATTATTAATCATATCCCTTGAAGGTAGGTGCCATATAACCCTGCATGCTATTGTCAGAGCAAGCTTCGTTTTTTATGTGCAAACTGTTACATATGTGTGTCTCATCACTGTAGACAATAGGATGACCTTCCTGGCAGTATTTTGTAATGGCACATAGAAATGAAACACAAGCACTTCTTGTGGCATGCTTTTCAATAAGAATGTTTGTGTTCTGATGCATGTTTTGTCATCTAAACCCCAGATTCTTGAACACTTTGAGCAAACTTGATTCTTTGCCTTTATTGTTTCTCTTAATTTATATAACAATGCTTTAACTGTAGGAACTCTCTTTTCATGGAAATAGAATTCATTTCTAGTTCTACAACCTACACACATACCAAAATCATCCACATTAGTGAAAGGTTTGGGCATGTGTTTGTTTAGTTTTGGAGTACTGAATGAAGAAACTGAGCCATGATGTACATCAGTCCTTAATTTTCTTAACTGTGGATAACAAAATGCCCATTGCAGCTGCAACATGCTTATTAACCTTATTCACACTGATTTCACAATTCTTTCTGTCAGCTTCCTGTTGTATACATTTCAATGCATTTGCTATTATTTCTCTAGCTTGTCCTTCTATAGTTCTGCGATAAACATTATAGTGATTGAGTGCCATAATACTCCCATTTTAATGTACTCAAAACTTAATGCACAACAATAACAAGTAAAACAATTAGTATTCCTGGACAAAGCACGTGCTAACTAAATTCACTCGTCTAGATGAGGAAACACACTGTCTTTTGCACATACAGGTTGACGTAGACAGCAAGGTGGTAGAGAGAGAACTGGCAGACATGATACTGAGGGCTAGTCAGACATTTGAAAGGAGTCTTGCCCACTGTAGAGATTTAGGTTTACCAGGGTTTTTATGGAAAATGCAAATATTCTACTAGCATGTTGTTAGAGGGCTTTAAGTGCTGCAAAATAATCTGTGCATATTATAACTGAACCTCAATTCCATTGCAGAACTATTTGCAAAAGCTTGATATTAACATAACCTTGTAATAGCTACTGTACAGTTTACTGAAATGTTATACTGTATGTACTTGTAAATTGTAGAATGAAGTATCTTCCGGGCTGTTATGCCGTGGTCTGCTGGAGATCTGTCTTCCAGACGTTTCGTTTACAATACGCCGGCCGTGAAAGCCTACGTAGCTTTATGTACTTGTAACTTTACTTTAGCTAAAACCAGCTTACAAAAGCTATATAACATATTAATTTGTAATCTGTGCTGCAGAAAAACTGGATATTAATATAACCTTGCAACAGCAGTTGCTGCAGTTTACTGATATTTTATAGTATATGTACTTGTAACATCACTTCAACTAAAAACAGCTTACGGAGTATACTGCGGAGTATACTAAGTAAACTGTAAAAGCTTTGAATTTGTAATCTCTCCTGCAAAAAAATCTTCAACTGTCAAAGGCTCACTTTAAGAACAACACATACAGCCATCATACTATAGACAGCACTATAAACAACTCAAATAAAAGTACATTAACACATATAAGTTACAAACACACACCTAGTGTAGTTTATTAGCTTTTACATAATATTATACATTTTTCACTTGCCTGTCTGTGCCAAACTCCAAACGATTTCTTACGGCATCTAGCGATGTGAAGCAGTAGGTTTAGATACTCGAAAACAAGTTAAGAATTCTTCAAAATTATTTTGGTATGGCCTAATGTCCCTCACTCTTGGAGCAGCAATGAAAATCTGGGCCAACACCTCATCATCCAAATCTGATTCCAACTCAAAATCATCCACTAAACCAATACAACATACAGCCATCTTTCTTGCTTGACCTCTGTCAGATTGCTCGTTATGTGCTACTCAATCTTTCGAATACCTAATCTAGAAGATATTCTTCTAGATAATGAATATACAGGAGTCATAGTATGTGTTTCCTATGTAACTTTTGGATACATTTGGTAACTTTTAGATAAATTTAAATGTTGCTTTTATCTGATGATTATAGTATAGGCCCTAAATACATATTTTGTGATGCTGTCAATTCCCAGGATCATATCAGTGCTGCCGGTGTGCTGAAATTGCATCCCACAGTTCTTTTAAATGCCAGTAAATCTACTGACATGGGGCTGTCACTTTTAAACATGCTTAAAAACCTTCGTTCTGGGCTGGATTTGAACCTGCAACCTTGGGATCAGTAGGCCAGTACCTAGCCAACTGAACCACTCAGATGGACTTGGGTTTTTTGGATGTAACTGTTAATAAAGCACCAGTTGGAGTAGATTTAATGGCACCAGTTACTAACTTAATGCTTGATTTTGAGTTTGTTCAAGAATTTTTCTGTTTTAAGATGAAGTTATAAGTACTTCACAATATTTTAAAATGTGTTTCATGTACAGCCATGGACACACAACATGAGTCATCCCCAGATTCCATGTGTTGATCGAAGAGCATTGTGAATCTACATAAAAGCACAATGCACACAAAAGAACTGTACAATGGTCTGTGACTGACAGAGCAATGGTTAACTTATGAGTACCGAAAACAAAACACAGACTAATATTACAGTGGCCAAGAAGTTAAGAAGGCATTGTTTCCACTCATTAGTTCCTAGGTACAAGTTTCACACAGTTTTTCATTTTGTTTGTTTGCTAACTTTATGACTGGATATCTAGAACATAATATTGCATTATTATTTATAACTTTGACATTTGAAGTTATGGGCACTGGTGTAAACAAGGCACTGTGCTGTGTAGGACTTACATGAATTTGGCATTCCAGTCATGACTAATTTTTTCTGTCCATGGCTGAATATGTTGTGAATTGAATTTAAAATTTCCTTAGAACAACCCCATTTTTTACCAGTAAATCTTTTTAGTATTTTGAATTGCAGTTGCTTTCTTACTAATGTTTTCTACCAAGTTAGTTTATTGTCCAAGATCACTCCTAGGAGTTTACCCTTTTCAGTTCTTAATAAGTGAAAGTTTCCATATGATAGATGGATATCAACTGGTTCCTTTCATGAAGAGAAAAGTTGTTGGAAGCCACTCTCATCTGTGTTTACATACAGTAAATTGCTTGAACACCAGGAGTTTAGCTTATTTACTGTTCTATGTACTAATGAGTCCATTTTGTTTTTAAATTTATCATACTTTTGAGAACACCAAATAACCAGACCATCAGCAAAAAGGGCAATTTTTGTACCTTCATTTGCCAGCTGCTTTGGTAGATCATTGAAATATATATTCAATGAAGTTGTGCTTAGTACAGCACCTTGGGGTAGACCAAAATGTGTGTGTTTAAACAGGGAGGTTGTTGAACCATAACATGTTGCATAAAATCTTTGAGTTATAAATTTTGATATTCATCGAAGTGTAACAATTCATAACAGTTCTCAAAAAATGGTCACTACATATTTTTTCATTATTCATTGGGGTATTGTTATAATGTGTTAATATGAATTTTGTTGCATTTAAATGTATTAATCATCGTTGAAGTTACATGAGTTATATAAATTTGATATTTGTTACTTACCAATGAACGTATTTACGTGATAAAGCATGTGTGTTCGAAAAATAATATATCTAAAATACATAAGCACAGATTATACAGCCCGCCTCTGTAGCATGATGGAAGGTTTTTTTCCGAGGTTTTCCCTTATCCTGAGAAGACAAATGTCGGGTAACTTAAAAAGCTACATGGACCTCGGGCTCATTTGAGCATCATTTCACCCGTTTCATTCATTCACCACCGATATGACATTACATTGAAGGACGTTAACAAATTATACATAAATTTACATAGCCTATGTTGAAAACTCCTGTTAGTGAGGAAAAACTCACTTCATATTTTTAACATAACAGACAACAGTACTTATTGACATCACCATGCAAAAGATAGATAGCAAAAGATGGCGAACGGAGGTGTTGTAACGCGTTCAAGCAGTCATAATTTACGCTCAAATATAAATGGTAAGGACAGTGAAACCCAATTAGAAGTGTTTTATAAGTCAGGAAACGTGGTATCAACAAGTGTAAATGAAGGCAACTCAATCCAAGGTGCAAGTGATACAATTTTTAGTCCTGAAAATATGCAAATGCAACCGTCCACTTTGCACCCGGCACGTGATGCGGAAACAATAGCGTCACTTCATATGATAATAAATATTCTGCATAGAGATTTATTGAAAGCTCAAAAGGAAATAGATTCACTGAAAGTGGAGAATAAAGAACTGAAAAAGAAGATTGACTGTGACCGTAATAAACCAAATTTTGCGCGGTTACAAGGAATCATTTCAAAATGGTGGCGGATCATTTATCAATGGAACACAACAAAGAAAACCTCGCGGATCACAACAGATTTGAAGTGCTGGACAAAATAGAAGAAACAAATGTTGACGAGGAGTTAAATGTGAATCTGCGCAATTTAGATGACACTACAAGTAAAAAGAAAGTGCTAGTCATAGGGGATTCGATTCTCAAATTTTCAGGTGAGGCATGTAGGGAAAAAGGTTATCAAGTGCGATGCTACCCAGGCATAAAGCTGGATGAACTACGAGGAAAAGTGGAAAAAATGAATTTGAAGGACGAAAATCCCGAAATAGTCCTGATACATGCAGGAACCAATGATATAAGACCGGGGATAAGAGCAGAAGATATAATGGGGGAAACTTTTGATCTTGTAAGTAGCATCAGAACTCAAGTGCCTGACGCTAAAATTATAATCAGTGGTGTACTTAGAAGACGTGACGTGAACACAAAGAGGATCATGAAAATCAACCAAGAACTGGACTGGATGTGTGCTGTGAAAAAGTGCCTAATGGTTGACGGAAATTACTGGGTATATAAAAGTGATTTTGCTAGGGACGGAGTGCATTTAAACAGGAAGGGATCATTTAACTTTGGTAACTTATTGAATAATGCAATATATTCAGTGATAAAGAAAAACTAGTAAGTAAGGAGGTGGATGCTGTCTCACTTGTTACAGGTGATGAAAATTGTAATTACTCCACTGATCATGAGAAACAAATAAATTATGTGGAAATAGGGTCATTAGGTACTTATAAATTAGTTGGGGAAAGAAATTTTAAACATGGTACAAATGTACTAAATAGAAACTATGTTAATCTTTTTAATAGCAACAATGATGGTAAACGCACAATGCATAAGATTGTAAATCAGTATGATGCAAACACTCTTCAAGTATTTCATTTGAACATACAATACTTAAGTAACAAAACAGCTGCTTTTGAACAGCTGCTAAATGAAGTAAAGCCAGAGCTAGCTGTTGTAACAGAGCATGGGTTAAACAAAGAGCAGATCAACTTATGTAAAATAAATGGTTACAAAATTGTTAGTAGCTTTACTAGAACTATATATAAGGGTGGAGGGGTTTTAATCTTGGCCACAAATGAAATAGATTGAAGCTATAAGTCGTTCTTCGCTTCGTGATGTTTCACCGTTGATGCTTAAATGTCGTTGGTGACGTGGTGTTGCCCTTTGATGTGTTTCGCTCCGGCTAGTCAGCTTGAGATCTCTTACTTTTATCTCGGGTTTGCGTAGGTGTGACGGACAACCCAAGAACAACTTTATATATTATTTATTGCATATTAGATTTATTTTCAGGAGCTATGTCGATTGTATATGTAGAGGAATCGCACTCACGTCCACACAGCACAACCTGCCGTCCTGGTCTCTGGTTGAGTAGTGACCAGACGCTTTCTCTCTTACCCACGCTAAGAAAACCGTTCTTCAATTTGAATGTCATGACGTCATCCAAGAAAGCCTCGTATCCAAAATGCTATTTCCTTTTCCCGCAATTTAGAAATGTCCCTTTCTATTATAACATGTTCTTTTATGAATTTCGAATATATAATTACCTTTTTAGGATTAAACGATATTTACTTTATATTTTATTAAATATATCGCGCGACTTTTAAGGTTGGTCGAACTGACTTTTTACTGATTTCGAACTATAGGGTATGACGTCATGACTCGTTAATTTCAAACCAATAATGTGTTTATCCTACAAATTTAACGACTATTATTTACTCATATCTTGCTCACCTTACAACACTTCCTGCTCTATTATCTATTTATGTTATTACTTAACACTTATCGCAAATCTCACATCCGGCAATTAAATTAAAACGTGTCTTTTTCAAAAGCCCATTCGATCGGAAATCTAAATTTCGGTATCAAATGCCCCCATTTATGTTATTTTATTATTTCATAATAAAATAATGTAAATGTCTTGCCCGAAAGAAAAATTAAAAATTACTCCTGTATTTTGAATAATCGGCAACACTCCCATTATATACAATTTTCAATTACACTGTTTTTGAAATTGGTTATTAACACATTTTCTCATTAATCTTTTTAACATGACAAACAATTGTACACTTGACTAAACATTAATCCTTAAATACTAATTACAATATGTTATGGTTTCTTCTGTGAAGCTTTTATATAAAGGTTAAATTTCAAGAGTCTTTCTTTATACTTCCTTCTTTTAGTTCATGTTTGCTCCCTTCACTCTCACTATCACTTGCACTGTGATTTTTCACTTTTGTTATTGTAACACATATCTGTACTATATCCTTTAAGCACTAAAATGTACATATATTTATATAAATCCATTGCACTCTTTAGACAAGTTCTTTCTTTGTCTTTCTGTGATAACTATCTATACATCTAAATATTTTAACAAATGTTTACAAAGTAAATATTCTGTTTTCTCTCTATGCGGAGATGAACAATTTAACAATCTTTCTGAAGCTGTTATTGTGAACTCTATACAATATATTTTTAAGCTCTTTGTAGTAGATAGCAATTCACATTCTGCATTTTTCATGAATATGTAAGTACCTGACCAATATATGATTTTCAAGTAAGCTAACATTTACATTTTATCTCAAAGCTGATTGGGCGCCAATAGACAAATGACATTTCCAATTTTTCTTTTACATTAAATCAAGGTTCCAAGGCACCACACGGTTTCTTGTATGGTCGAAGGAGTTGTTTATGCCATCTTCCCAGACATTTTTCATTTTTAACATCTTTTAATTCATAGGTATGATAACCAAATTTTGATATAATTTCTGCAGGACCTTTATATAACAATTCCATCCTTTTGTTCCTACCTCGCAATGCACTTGATAACTTATGGTCTTTAACTAGTACCCAATCGCCTATCTTAGGTTCCCATCTATGTTTTCTACTCTTTTTCTTTAATTTTCGCTTCTCTGCCTTTTTCTTGATTCGTTCAAAAGCAATTTTCGCTCTTTCTTCCTCACTTAACTGAATGTCATTAATTTTCAGTGTTTTTGGTACCCCGATCAATATTGGTTCTGGTTCAATTCCTAACATTAATTTTATTGGTGCAAACCCAGTAGTTACATTAATGGTGTGATTGATAATCTTTTCTATCAATGGACAATATTTCACCCAATCCTTGTGATTATGATGTGTAAGTACACGTAAATAAATTCCTATATCTCGGAGGACACGTTCTGTTGGATTCCCTGATGGAAAGTATGAGGAACAATAATTTAGTTTTCTCGAGTCTAATGTCACCCTAATCTTTCATTGGCCTTATTTACAATACATAGGGGATTCACAAATTCTGAATTCGAAATCTCAATAACCTCATCTTCTAACATTGACTTTATAACTGCATCTACCTCTTCTCTTATTGTACTAGGGATAGCTCTCGCTTTATGTGTAAAAGGTTTGATGGGTATCATCTCAAACGAATGAGTATAAATATTACATTTACCAGGTTTCTCAGAGAATACTTCTTTATTTCGGATTAATATTTCAAACAGTTTATCCCTCTGTTGTTCATTTAGTTGATCAGCCTGAGTTACTTTTTCCCTCAACAATTCTTCTAAGTCATCACTACTCTCCCTATCATAGTACCTAGTTGCGTCAGAAAACCTCAAATTGTCTATGAAATCATTTTTATCCCATTCTACATTTTCTTTATTATCGATACTGTACTCTTTGACATTTACTTCAGTTAATTCCATAGCTCCTACTTTAACATATTCTACAAAGAATGTATCCCCTTGGATTTCTTCTTCCTCTTTTTCTCTTACAATAGTTTCTGAACTACTATCTTCCACAAAAGGCACTATAATGGTCTCATCTTCAACTTTCATTTCTAGAATCATGTTTTTAAAATTCACCACAGCTTCCCAGGCATAAAGACAATCACAACCTATTATAATATCTGTCACAAGTCTTCCTACAATCAGAAATAAAATTCCTAGTATTCTCCCATTTATTTCAATATTTATCATTGCTTGAAATTTTACTCTCTCTTTTCGTTTTCCCACAGCTAGCGAGCAATATATCCCATTAACTGGTAAAGACATTACTTTAAAACCACTACTTTGTAAATTATCATAAAAATTTTGTGAGCATACTGTGCTATTTGATCCCGTATCTATAATTGCATTGTATTGTTTTCCATTTACTCCAATTTTGATTTTAGGTGGATCTCCTACTTTTTCGTTTTCGTCAATTCTATTTTTCCATTCTCTTTTCTTTTGTATCATCATTTGCCTTCCAGGACTATTTATTTCCGAGTACTTATCACAATCATTACTAGGATACCCAGTTCTCACTGAAGGCGCGTTTGACCGGGTCTGGCGTTTCCCTGATTTTTAGGTATGGCTCCTGTACTATTTCCCGAATTGTTACTTCTGTTCTCCTGCATTAAATCGGGGTTACTTCCTACCATGTTTTTGACCGTGTTAATGGCCTCAACCATTTCCGCATTTTCGGGGGAATTTCGTCCATTAGAATACCTTTCTTCCTGTCTTGGTGACCTCGGTCTAAACTCATTATCTCCGTTTGTCCAATACCCATCATATGAATTTCTACTATGTCCAAAATAACGTCCCCGTCTACCTCGATCAAATCTATTTGTATTCATATAATTCACCCTTATATTTCTTCCCCTTTGATTACCATTTCTATTTTGGTGACGCCCTTCCTGGTTATATCTACCTTGATTTTCCCACCGGAATGATTCCATCCTTGGTACTGGTCCTTTATATCTTTCCCTAATCTCACTTCTATTCTGATAATACTGTGCCCCTTGCCCGAAAGAATTGACAGTTTCTTTTCCTTCATATTTATTTCCAAATGCGTGTTTTGGCTTATTGACTTCTAAGGCTGATAATAATTCGATCATAGCTGCAATGCTATCGGGTCGGGCTATGATTAGGTAATGTTGAAGTGTTTCCGGAAAATGTGGAGTAACTATATTTATTAGATCTTTTTCGTCTAAGGGAGGATCCAACATCTTCGATTTTCTCGCTATTCTCATAAAATAGTTGACCATTGATTCCTCCGATCTAGGATTAAATTTTCCATTGCTTAATTCAACTCTAATATTAGCCTGCCTACTAGCTCCCCAATATCTGGTTAAAAAGATGTTCCTAAAGGTCCTGTAGTCATTATTGTTACCCATAGAAAGCCCTAGCCAATTGGCAGCATTACCCTTTAGGCATTTTCTTACTATCACCATCTTGTACTCCTCTGGTATACGTTTCACTGTGAAGTACTCTTGTAACCCTTCTAAAAAGGCTTTAGGATCATCTGAATCTTCATTTTCAAAAACTGGAGGTGTCATTTCATTTAAGACATGGTTAGGCCAATGTAAATTTGAATTGTCACCTGTCCCTGCACTATTTCTGAGATCAGAATGAGAAACTGTTACCTCTATTTTGCATCGAAATGTCAGCTGATACACCTGGTATTGCCTCGTTTCTTGCAACTTCATTACTAAGATTGTTGTGATTACATGCATTTTCATTTAATTTCAAATTTTCTAAGGCCTCTTTTACCTGAGTAATTTCTGTTACTACCCCTTTTATTTGGTCTGTAACATCCTCCAAATTTCTAGCCTGCCTTTCACTTTCTACATCAGATCTTTCCATTCTAACTTTACACCCCTGTAACTCTTCTCTAATTTCTTCCCTGTCTTTATCTAACCTTTGTACTACCTCTTCCCTTTGTTTGTCTAATCTATATATTACTCTTTCCCTTTCTTTATCTAATTTTTCACTCACTTGTTGACCTAATTTCTTTTCAGAATTCTTTACTTCTTGACGTATTGTCTCTAATTCTCCCTTAACCTGTTCTCTATTTTCTTTTACTTCACTACTGACTTTATTAATTTCCTCCCTAACTTCTTCCCTAAAGGTTTCTAAAGCTCTCTTCTGATTTTCCAATTGCATTCCCACTTCCTGTTGTCCCTTCTCTAATTTCTTTCCTAACTCTATACTAGTTTCATCTATCTTACTCATCTTTTCCATTATCTTTTGAAACATATTCTCTATTTCTGACATAATTGCTGGCCTTTCTGAATTAGTACTAAACATTTCTGAGCTACCTCTAGGTGTTTCTCTAACGTTCTGATCTTCTAATTCTTGGCATATTCTGCTACCAATTACATTCTGACTATATTCTTCCATCCTACTTACACTTTTCTCAATTTCTGGACTCTCAAAACCTAGAAAATCGCTATCACTGTCTTCCATTTCTAAACTATTTACACGTGTTTTTCTACTCACCAATATTTCACGCACTTAAACTTGTTCACTACACGTTTCATAGATGTTCACACGCTGGGCACCTTCTTGTCTGCTGGCTCGATGCTGGCCTGGTCGTCTTGGGGTTGGTCCATTCTTTCGACGCCACACGTTGGGATGCCATTTGAAGCTATAAGTCGTTCTTCGCTTCGTGATGTTTCACCGTTGATGCTTAAATGTCGTTGGTGACGTGGTGTTGCCCTTTGATGTGTTTCGCTCCGGCTAGTCAGCTTGAGATCTCTTACTTTTATCTCGGGTTTGCGTAGGTGTGACGGACAACCCAAGAACAACTTTATATATTATTTATTGCATATTAGATTTATTTTCAGGAGCTATGTCGATTGTATATGTAGAGGAATCGCACTCACGTCCACACAGCACAACCTGCCGTCCTGGTCTCTGGTTGAGTAGTGACCAGACGCTTTCTCTCTTACCCACGCTAAGAAAACCGTTCTTCAATTTGAATGTCATGACGTCATCCAAGAAAGCCTCGTATCCAAAATGCTATTTCCTTTTCCCGCAATTTAGAAATGTCCCTTTCTATTATAACATGTTCTTTTATGAATTTCGAATATATAATTACCTTTTTAGGATTAAACGATATTTACTTTATATTTTATTAAATATATCGCGCGACTTTTAAGGTTGGTCGAACTGACTTTTTACTGATTTCGAACTATAGGGTATGACGTCATGACTCGTTAATTTCAAACCAATAATGTGTTTATCCTACAAATTTAACGACTATTATTTACTCATATCTTGCTCACCTTACAACACTTCCTGCTCTATTATCTATTTATGTTATTACTTAACACTTATCGCAAATCTCACATCCGGCAATTAAATTAAAACGTGTCTTTTTCAAAAGCCCATTCGATCGGAAATCTAAATTTCGGTATCAAGATATATCAGAGGTTGTTGTAAATATATATCAGTTGGAAATGCATTTTGAAGTGGCAGCTGCAAAAATAAATATAAAACAGAAATCTATTTTATTACTGGGGATATACAGATCACCAAGTACTCCTTCAGAGCGCTTTATTGATTATCTTGAAGAATTTTTAGCTCAAGTTTGCACTAAATATAATCAGGTAATCCTGATGGGTGATTTGAATATAAATTTAGACCATACAAAAGGGGACTATAAGAAACTTTACGACTTATTTAACACTTATGGAATAAGGGATTTGATACATGAGCCTACAAGGGTAACACATTCATCATCATCTGTTATTGATCATATCGCTACAAATCTGAATTTTGAGGTAGTAAAAGCATGCAATATAAACACACACATTTCTGACCATTATGCTCAGTATGTGAAATTTAAGGGCTTAAATTACAGTAAAGAAAGCAATTATGAAATCAAAACTTTTCGTGATCTGAATGCGAAATGTATTGGTCATTTGGTAGAATCCTTAACAGACGAAAATTGGGACACAGTATATAATGCCAAAACTGTAGATGAAAAATGGAACCAGTTTTATGATGTATTTAGCACTCACCTAAATGCATGCTGTCCTATGAAAACCAAAAAGGTATATAAGAATAGTTATGGCCGTGTTAAACTTATCCCAGAAATAGTAAAACTAAAATATGAAATGAAGCATTTGTATAAATTGTATAAATCCAGTGGTAGTGCTACTTATAAATCAAAGTACAATATCCTAAAAGAGAAATATCTCAAAAGCTTGAAAGACTTAAAAAAATGACTATAAAGAAAAGTTAAGTAAATC
Source organism: Tenodera sinensis (assembly GCA_030765045.1). NCBI lineage: Eukaryota > Metazoa > Arthropoda > Insecta > Mantodea > Mantidae > Tenodera > Tenodera sinensis. Next base: position 141,163,384 of record CM060962.1, read on the forward strand.
AGGAAATATTAGTAAAACTGCATGGGGCTTTGTAAATGCAGCTAGATCGGAAACAAAAGCACACAAAAATTTAGAACTCGGTATTGGTGATGTAACTGTAAAAGAACCAAACCTTGTATGTAATTTAATAAACAATTATTTTCTTAGTGTAGGAGAGAATTCTGCTGGCAGGAATACACAACAGTCATTTAAAAACACTGTAAAGTCATCATTCTTTATTTTTCCAGTATCTACAACAGAGATTATAAATACAATAACTAAACTACCAAAAAAAGTCACAAGTGGATGGGATGAAATCAGTGTGATTCTCTTAAAACATTGTAAATATGTTCTGGCCAGTCCCCTTGAACATTTAATAAACTTCTCTATCCTATGTGGTAAATTTCCAGAATGTCTGAAACAGAGCCTAGTACGCCCACTACTTAAAAAAGGAGATGAGAGTGACATAAATAACTACAGACCAATTAGCCTAACATCAGATATAGCAAAGCTCTTTGAAAGGCTTGTATTAAGCCGGTTATTAGGTTTTTTAGACAAAAACAATATTATTGTAAATTTTCAGCATGGATTTAGGAAAGGACGATCAACAGCTACTGCAATTAGTGAACTTATACATTTAGTCATTGAAAACCTTGAAAAAAATGATGAAGTAGGGTCTTTATTCTTTGAATCTTTCTAAAGCTTTCGATTGCGTTGATCATGCGATACTATTACAAAAACTGGAGGCATATGGAGTAAGAGGCTTGGCAAGAGATTTGATCAGATCATATTTGGTAGACAGAAGACAATCAACGCTATTGTACAATAAATGGGGCAAATCAGTAAGAAAAGTGCAATCAAAATTTAAACGTGTTATGCATGGTGTACCACAAGGATCAGTGTTGGGACCACTATTATTTATTTTATATGTAAATGACATACCAATCTCAAAAAATACAAATATAATAGCTTATGCAGATGATACAACTGCTGTATGCCAAGGGACAAATGTTGATATATTAAAGGAGAACTTACTGCAATCCATTGACTCAGTTATTAACTACTTTAAACATAATCACCTCACATGCAACATGACAAAAACAACCTTAAGTCATTTCTCACAGAGTAATATAAGCACCACAAATTTCTCCTTACCAGTAAATAATAACAGTATTCATGACGTAAGCGAACAGAAATTCCTAGGAATAATACTTGATAGAAAAGTAACATGGGCTGGACATATAAATCATATTTGTGACAAAATTAGTAAATCTGTGTATCTCCTACGTCATTTTAAAAATATCTTAGATGAGAAGGGGCTCAAAATGATTTATCATGGAGTTATATACCCATATTTACTGTATGCGATAGAAATTTGGGGCTGTGCTGCTGCAACCCATATGGAAAGGTTATTTAGATTGCAAAATCGGGCAGTCAGATTGATTTTCAATATGAACTCTCGTGAATCATGTAGGGGAATATTTAAGGATAAGCAGATATTAACATTGTATTCTCTGTATGTTTATAAAGTTGTAACCTATGCAGTTCAGAAACAAAACCTAAAAAATAGCAATATACATAGTCACTACATCTGACACAATGATGATTATTTTCAGCAGAGATTTAGTAAAAATATTTCAAAAAAGGATCCTAATGTCATGGGTTTAATGCTTCATGCAAAACTACCTGCATATTTAAAATGTTCTAAAGGTAAACAATTTGAGAGTGCTCTGAAGAAGTATTTGATAACAAAGACATTGTACAGTATCAATGAACTATAATAATGTCTATATTGAAATTACAGACCCTCTGTGTAAATCACAAATGATAGGTAGCTATAGTTATATGTGTAACCACTAGGTTGTCCATCTCTGTAATACAAATTATAAATATAAATGTGTGACAATGTCAAAAACTGTATTGCAGTCTATTGATAATAAAGAATTTAATTAATTTAATTTAACCATAAGGACCATTAGGTACACAGAAATTTTTTGGAGAGGAGCCATTCCAGTTTATCTCTATTACAGCATTTGACATATACTTTTGGCCATCTTCTGATTTGGAACAAACGGATCAGACAGTGTGTTTTTATTTGTGAAAAATCAGTTGTGAAAATTAACAAATACAGCAAAACAAAATGATGTAATTATTCACAACTTGATCTTTCCATATCACAAAAACCTGAAGATAAGAATATCATCACTAAAACATTGCTACATTTCATCTTGTAAAAGCCATCGCACATGGCTTTCATACGTGGGATAGGTAAAAGTGAACTAAAAAAAAAAGAATATAAATAAATTATTCCCAAATCAAGATTAAAAAAGAAAGAAAGAAAGAAACTTAAGTAAAATACATCATGGCACCATGATTCCAGGGACTTTCGACTTCATGGCATCACAACTCCATGGACTTCAAAATCAAGTACAGCAACCCAGGAACAAGAGGAACATGCAAGAGGAGAAGACATCAAGCAGTAGGGACAAGAGTTGAATTTAATTTTTTTTTAAATTACTTGTATTAAGAAACTGAAATAAAGCCTAGAACCATTAAAAATGAGTAGAGGAAATGTAGCTGAAGAAATACCATAGAAAGAAGCAGAAGCGGACAAAGAAATAGGAATGGTAGAACAAAGAGTACAGTGGAGGATGCAATAGGGGGAAGATCCAATGAAGAAAATGTTAGAAAAAATGTTGGAGGACTCTGCTAGTGTAAAAAAACAGGCTAGAAAAAATAGCAAGGAAGATCTAGCTAGATTAGAAAAGAAAATAGAACAAAGCATAGGGCAGAAAATAAGACAAAGTAGAAACAAACTAGTGCAGAAAATGGAAGAAATTAGAAAAGAATTAGAACAAAAGTTTCAAGAAGGTAGAAAGGAAGATGCAAATAGTAGGAAAGTCAAAATGATGGAGGGACTAGCGATCTTAAAATGAAGCTTAGGGCAAGAAATAGAAAAATATAGAAATGGGCTATGGCAGGAAATGGAAGAAGGTGGGAAAACTTACCTAGCACAGAAAAGAAAATTGAACGAAACAGGAATGAACTGTGTTTAAAAATAAAGCAAGAAATAAACCAGAGAAAGGAATAAATAGAACAAAGTTTAGGATTGAAAAAGGAAGAGAACATAAAACAGAGTAGAGAAGAATTGGAAAAAAACAAAAAATGAGCTTGGGCAAATAAAAGAAATATGTAGAAAAGAATTGCAGTGGACGGTGCTGTGGCTGAGCGGTTAGTGTGCTCGCCTACCACCTAGGTGGCCCGGGTTTGATCCCAGGGACCCGCATGTGGTATTCGTGGTGGGCGAAGCAGCGTCAGGGCGGGTTTTCTCAGAGTGCTCCGGTTTCCCCTGCCACTCCTTCCACCAATTGGTTCATTATCACCTTTCCAATCATCCATTTTGCCTGCATTTCATATCATCCTCTTCCTCACTCTCATACCTGGTGCTTGGCTGACCACCCGCTTCTTGGTCTTTACTCTGTCCGGTCCATAGGTTCCTGTACTCCCTGACAGGCGTCTGACCCTAGGCACTGACTTGTAAGTCCTAGGGGGTGTAAGTCCTACATAAGAGGAGGGTAATCTGAAGAAGAAGAAGAAGAAGAAGAAGAAGAAGGAGGAGGAGGAGGAGGAGGAGGAGGAGGAGGAGGAGGAGGAGGAGGAGGAGGAGGAGGAGGAGGAGGAGGAGGAGGAGGAGGAGGAGGAGGAGGAGGAGGAGGAGGAGGAGGAGGAGGAGGAGGAGGAGGGGGGGGGGGGGGAGGAGGAGGAGGAGGAGGAGGAGGAGGAGGAGGAGGAGGAGGAGGAGGAGGAGGAGGAGGAGGAGGAGGAGGAGGAGGAGGAGGAGGAGGAGGAGGAGGAGGAGGAGGAGGAGGAGGAGGAGGAGGAGGAGGAGGAGGAGGAGGAGGAGGAGGAGGAGGAGGAGGAGGAGGAGGAGGAGGAGGAGGAGGAGGAGGAGGAGGAGGAGGAGGAGGAGGAGGAGGAGGAGGAGGAGGAGGAGGAGGAGGAGGAGGAGGAGGAGGAGGAGGAGGAGGAGGAGGAGGAGGAGGAGGAGGAGGAGGAGGAGGAGGAGGAGGAGGAGGAGGAGGAGGAGGAGGAGGAGGAGGAGGAGGAGGAGGAGGAGGAGGAGGAGGAGGAGGAGGAGGAGGAGGAGGAGGAGGAGGAGGAGGAGGAGGAGGAGGAGGAGGAGGAGGAGGAGGAGGAGGAGGAGGAGGAGGATGAAGAAAGAATGGCAGTGAGATTTAGGAAAGAAAATAGAACAAGGCAAAGAAGAATGTAAGAGAAATTTGGAGATTATGGAAAGCAAGTTTTAAAATGTACCGAGGGAGATAAATTAAAAAAAAAAAGCATTTTGGAAAGTAAAACAAAAATTATAGGTATTGGGTGAGAGAAAATGAAGCAGTGTTAGAAGAGGAGATAGGAAAATGCAAAAGTAAAATGATGGAATGCAGGGTTAACTTAGAAAGTAAAATTATAGCATTCAAATAGAATGACACCATGACATCCCAGTCCCTCTGGTGCTTGGCCATGACTTTCCTCAAATGGTCTTCGAGAGTATTAATGTACTTCTCGACTGTGCTGTGTGACTAGGTGGAGAGGTGTTGTGTGCATCTTGTGCACTCTGACTTTCTCTAGCATTTCTTTCATCAGACTGGACTCGAAGTTTCTGCTCTGATGGCTGTGCAATTTAGTGGCACTCCAAATCGGCAGAACAGTTTTTCCAGAAGGCAGTCCACGATCATTCCTGGTTAGGGATCACATACACCTCTGCCCACTTGGTGAAGTAGTCCATAGCCACCAGCAGATATTTATTGCCCTTCAGGGAGACGGGGAATGGTCCAGCTATATCGATAGTGATGCACTTGAAGGGTGCTCCCACATTATACTGTAGCATATGGCCTCAGCTCCTGGTCTGCAGGTCATGACTTGCCGCACACACATGGCATCAGCAGCACCACCTCTCAGCATCTGCCTGTAGTCACAACTAGTAGTACCAGTGTTGCAGCTTGCCGATAGTGCAGTTGAATTCAAGATGCCCTTCTGAGGAATCTGAATGTACCTCCTCCAGGATCTCCCTAACCCCTTACTCCAAGAAGTAATAGCTGCTCTCTCTGGGTCTTTCCATCAGGGGACTCACTGATTCGGTACAACATGCTGTCCTTGATCTTCAGCGAGTCACATTGTGTCCATTAAGACTTATACATGCTACTCCTGGGTACGATGTCCTCCCAGCCCTGTCTGGTCCTGCTTCCACTTCTCAGAGTAGCGGCCCTAAATGGTTATATGGCAGATGTTCTCTCCTCAGGCGTGCACTATCCCATCTGTGTGCAAACACTGCTGAAATCACACAGACAGCTGGAGCACGTTCCTCCTCTACTCTATTGCAGTGGCCGCACTCCTCTGGGCAAGGTCTTCTCGACAAGGCATCCGCATTGGAGTGGCTTTTTCCCTTAGGGTGTTTTGAGGTAAAGTTGTACTCCTGGAGCCTCTGGATCCAAAGAGCTATCTGGCCCTCTAGGTTTTTGAAGCTTAACAGCCAGGTACAGGCGGAGTGGTCAGTCCTGAGATGGAATGACCAGCCGTACAGATACTTAGGGAAATGTTCCAGCACCCTTACTAGTGCCAGGAGGTCATGACAAGTAACACAGTGGTTCTTTTTGGCCTTTGAGAACATCTTGCTATAGTATGCTATCACTCGCTCCTGTCCGTCTTGGATCTGGGATAGTATGCCTCCAATTCCTTTCTCGCTAGCATCAGTGTCCAAGAAGAAATCACAGTCTGGTTGTGGGAATGCTAAAACAGGGGCAGTGCAGAGCACTGACTTAAGTACCTGGAATGTCCCTTCGGCCTCTTCCATCCACATATAAGGCCGGTGTTCTTCTGTTAGACTAGTGAGGAACTTCGTGATGTTGAAGAAGCCTCTGACAAACCAGTGGTAGTAGCTGCACAGATCCAGAGAACTGCACAACTGTCGTCTATCTTTCAAAGGAGGCCATTCTCTCAGTCTGAGTCATCTCCAGCTCCATGGCTACTCCTGTGGGAGAAACTATGTGACCCAAGTAGTGAACCTTCTTGCTGAGCAGCTGGCACTTATTTGTGTTCAGCTTCAGATTGGCTGCTTGTAATGTCTGTAACACCTTGCTCAGATGATCTTGGAAGGTGCTACCAATCATGATGCTGTCCAGGTATAGCAGGCAGGCATCATAAGTGAGGCCCCTCATCACTGACTCCATGAGGTGGAAGGTGGTTGAAGGCCATAACTGTGAATTGCCAAAGTCTTTGGCCCGACAAGAATGCAGTCTTCTCATTGTCTCTGGGGTCTAAAGCCACCAGCAAGAGTATCCAGAGTGTCGTCAATCCAGAGTAAGGGAAAGTAGTCCTTTCTGGTGACAGCGCTCAGCTTCTGGCAATCCACATAGAAGCGAACTTCACTATTCTTCACCAGGACTACAGGGGAGAGTCAAGGACTGTCAGACTCTTCAATGATCCCCCTAGATCTCATGTCCTGTAGCATGTCCGGTACCTCTGCTTGCTTTACCAAAGGAGCACTTCTTGGTGGTTGCAGGATGAGTTGGGCATTTCCAATGTCCATGTGGTGGACCACTTGGTTGGTGCAACAGTAATCACTGTTCCCATGATTGAAAACTGACTGATAACGTCCAAGTAGATGTCAGACTCTCTCCTGGTACTCTCTGGTTAGATGGTTAGCTGCCCTCTTCATTTTCTTTCAGCTGGGGCCCCAGGTCTTGTGATGGGTCTTGCTCTACAGGTTCGTTGCATGATGTTACACTCACAGCTGGCTTGCTGTTCCCCAGCTCTGTTCTGTTTTGTATATCTCCATCCCTGTTCGGATGATTTAGTAGCCTCACAGGCACTTCCTTCCGGCAAGGCAACAACGCTCTGGTAACGCATAATCCTTCCAAGGGCATCTTCTGGTGTAGCACCAGCTTGCCTGATGGCTTACCTTCCAGGCCTGCCTGAACAACCACCACATTTCTCGTGGGCACTACCACATTCTCTAGGGTCGCCATGCACATCCCTGGCTGCTCGTTTGGGTTCCGAAGCGTCATCTTGTTGCAGTCAAGTCAAAAGACCCTCCAGTCAATCTCAACTGTCGTGTCGTGGCTCCTGAGGGCATCCAGTCCTAGTATTAGTTCCTCATCCATCCTTGCAACGAACACCAACAGACTTATAATCCTCTGTCCCAAAGTCAACTCCAACCAGATCTCCCTCCCCAAAGGCAAGGTGTCATCTGATGCTGTCACTATCTGGTATGGTTGATCAGGTATCCTTGACGGCAGGCTCTTCACCATGTCAGATTGAATCATGGTCACGCTGCACCCGTAGCCACCAGTATCCGGTACTACTTCTCTCGTACCCATCCATGCGCAATGAGGCTTTTGTCCATCCATTGTAGACACCAAGCATTAGGTGTTGAGGTATTTCAGTGTCACACACTCTGTCCACGAAGGAGTGTCCCACTCTGGGACACACATTTGGTTGGGAGGTTCACCAGAACGTTATTCACCAGTTGTTCAGTATCCAAAGCGAACTCCTATAGTGTCTTAGTGTCTCCCCTAGCTGTTGCAACTTTGACTTAAGCTGGTTGCAATAGGTTGCAGCCAGATGGTGGTTTCAGAATTGGTTTTCAAGAACGTCCCAGATGTCTCGGGATGCCGCTGACATCGGAACCATGTTCAGTCCTTCTGCCGCATGTCTCTGGAAGTTAGCTACAGCTGTGCAGCTTCTTCTTCTGTTGACCATCGGTTGTGGGCAGCAACAGTGGCGAATTGTCAGCAGAAGACTTCAAGGTTGACATGCAGTTGTACTTCGGTGGCTTGACATGTGCGGATGTTGTATTGCCTGCTGGTGTCTTGATCTTCAAGTTCTGAAGTTTTTCGTCAAGTATTTATTCCACCCTGGAGTTCAGTTCTTTGGTGCTGCCATCGACTCTATCTTCCAGGGCATCAACGTGCTGGCCCAAGGTCCTTCATCTTTCCGCCGAGTACTTGTCTTCCTTCCCCCCAGCCAGTTGCTCATTAATCTTTGCTGATAGCTCTATCTTCATATTGGACACTTCCGTTTACGTTTTTCATTTTGGGTCCCCCCATTTTTGTTTCCGTCTCTTCTATTCCAGAGTCTACATTTTTCAATGTGTCATAGATTTTTGTTTCCATCTGCCGCATTCCAAAATTAATTTCATTCTCCATTATGTTCATCTTAGCTAACATTTGTTTCAACTGCTTCATGTCGTTTTCATCACACTCTTGACACCAATTGTAACAATTTTACTCTTCAATTACTTTTTATCATTTCTTTATTTTCTCTGTTTATACCAAGTATGGCCTCAGTTATGCAAATTATCACATACACACTCATCACTGTTTTGCTAACCAAATTATCAACTAGCATTTCAAAGCTAAGTTGCTTGTCTCTTTGGGAATGTGATGTCAGCCACAGAGCATTGAATACACAGGATGCTTCCTGCACAGAAGCATGGCATACATACTCCGTGTCAACATCACAATATTTTCTGATTTATTTGGCTCTAAGACTGGAATAATGATAAAACTTATTCCAGTTTGCAGGCACTGAATTTTTCCAAGTATGATTGTAAAAGTGTAATAATGTATTTTTGGCATTGATACCCTAACACACTAGAATCCCAAAACAATATGGTTGTTGGGGGACATGCCTTAGCCCTGCATTATAAGGATTCTGCGATATATCGAAAGATGAGCTGAAGTAACAAAAATCGATCAGGCAGAGGTGGCGGGAAACATTCTTGCAGCAGTACAATTACAGTATGTAATATACTGTAAATTGCACCAATTTTAAATGCAAATACATACCAGTTATGCTAGGGGTGTATTCCAGTCCTGCAACTGATCTTAACTTACACAGTACATACAGTTACATTGTACCCATTTTACACTAACCTAACTTTGCATTGTCTTAAAGAGTAAGTACAGTAATTTTTTTAATTTAATTTAAAAGGTGAGTTAATTAATAACACTGAACAACACTTACAACATATTTTTCCGGGACGCATTTCGAAGGTTAACTTTCCTCTATTATCAACCGGACAATAACTGGGTTTCCATGGTGTTTCATGGTGCAGATGGTGATGCTTCTTCTGGTGTTTCTTCTGGTGGCGGTTCAATGAACTTACTGAAAATGTAAGTAATGTAATGTATGTTGTAAGTGTTGTTCAGTGTTATTAATTAACTCACCTTTTAAATTAAATTAATTACAACAACACTGTTTTCAAACTTCTATGAAAGGAAGACAGTAATTTTTATTTGGCAGCATAATTTACAACAATTTTTCTCTGCATATTGTTTGACTGTAGCAAAATGGAGATGAATACTATTCAATTCATTTTGCTCCTCCATGCACAGAATAATTTTGTTTATGGTACTTATCATTTCACTAATATGTAGAATAGCTTCTTCCACGTGCATATCTCATTACTTCGGGAAATTCTTAGCAATGCAGTGACCGAGGTCAACTCTAGGAATGCAGCGCCTGCAGTGGCCAAGGTCCACGCTAGGGGTAGTGAAAAGTATATTCTGGCACCACTCTTTGAAGAAACGTTTAAACTCAACTTTCAAAAATAAATAAGTAAATAAAAAGTATGATACATTTTCGGGTGAGATACTCTCCCCCGTTAAATCTGAATCTGCAGTATTTTGCACCATACTATTTCAGGCTTTCACTGTATTTAATAAATTCAACATGAATGTTATTAAGGCCAGGTACTTTATGTTTTTAAGATTTATTTATGGCACAATCAAGATCTTATAGAAAGAATTCTTGATAAGATATTTCATCTGCTGTAATAAAGTAGGACTGGTTGATAGGTTATATTTGCTTTGATGTCCCTTCTTATTATTTTTTCTATCTTTTTATATTCTTTGGGTACTTTTAATGATGTAAAAGTTGTATTAAAAGCAACAACAATATTTTTTCTTCAGTTAATTCTGTATCTTGATATCTAAATGGCTGTTTTGGATCATTTTGTTTATTAATTGATATATATTTGTAAACTTTGTTACCATCTTTAGAAAGTCTATACTTTTCAATAAATTTGTTGAACAAATTTTTTTTAACATTAATTATATTTCTTTTAAAAGATTCTGTTTTCTTTTTTCAGTCAAGTATACTTTCACTATCTTTAATGGTCTTAGCTTTTTTCCTGGCCTGTTCTTGATCATCTTTTATTTTCTATAATTTTATTCCTTAGGCCAAAGGGTTTATAACTTGAACTTTGCTTCTAGGTATGTATTTTTAGCTGTATGATTTACTAGTAGACAGAGTTCATTATTAATTTTATCTGAAGAATAATTATCAACTTTGATTATATCAGTACCTTTTCTTCTAATTCTTCTTCATAGTTTTGGCAATTGGTATTTTTAAAATTTCAAGAAGATATTTTTATTTGTGTTTTACCTCATGTTTTGTTTGACTGGATATAAGCCGTGACTGCTCTATAATTTGAACCCCTGTTCATTCTTTCAGTTATCTCTAATGATGTCAAAAGAATATCTGTATTATATAGGGTTATTAAATCATAGTGTAACCCTTTCGCAGCCTTTCTCTTTTGCTATTCCCTCATCATCTAGCATCAATTACCACTCGAACACACACTGGCACCATGTCTTTATGTTATTACTATATCAGGTGGAGTCAGGTGCCTCTGTCAACATGATATGTAGCGCATTACCTATCTGTGGAAGAGCATGTGTTTTAACAGGTTGAATCAAAAGCTGAAAAATTCAATGCCATAGTCGGGATTTGAACCACGGATCTTCTGCTTATCGAGCGACTGCTCTAACCTTTACATGGTAATTATTATTTAAATTATTTACAATTGTAAGTCGCCCTTGGGGTATTTATCTCTGATGTGAGATTCCCTTGTGGTTAACCAGGAAAAGGTACGAATCAGCTGGGGAATTTAATGTTGTACTGGCAAGTTGCCCATGGTAGCTTAGTGGTTAGAGCAGCTGCTTGATAAGTGGAAGATCCATGGTTCAAATCCCGGCTATGGCATTGAATTTTTCAGTTTCTGATTCTATGGTGGCCTGCCCTATTTGCTGAACTTCGTAGTATGAACTGCCCTGGGAACCTGTATCTGCTCCTTCGTGATTACTGCTATGGTAGAAGGGTAACTTTACGTGATTTTAAGATCTCGAGAGCAGTAACCAAAGGCTGTCCACAGGGTTCAGTATGCGGGCCTTTGCTGTGGGATATCGGGCTTGAACCAATACTACATGAACTAAATCGGACTGCAGCAATCAGTGGGCACACTGCATATGCAGATGATGTTGCCATCATCATTACTGGTAATTCTAGGACAGTTTTAGAACGTCGTGCTGCAGATGCCCTGGATGTCTTTCACCGGGAATGTATGGAGCGCAAGCTGACAATCTCCCCAGTAAAGATTAAATATATACTTTTGAGAGGCAAGCTAAAAAGAGATCCAGCAATATCCCTTAATGGAATAAGAATACAAAGGCATCACCATACAAGACATCTGGGTGTTAACTTGGAAGAGGGCCTGATGTTTAGGCAGCATATAACTGAAACAGCAAAAAAGGCACTTGCCTTTTTGCAGACCAATAATGGGTCTAGCACGCAACTTTGGGACGATCCCTTATGGAGCTATTCGCTTATATAATAATGCAATCCTGGCTTCTGTGATGGGCCATGCTGCAAGTACCTGGGCACATAGACTGTATTTAGTTACTGCCAAGCGAGAAGTGCGCAACCTTCAACGAAAAACACTGATTTGCTTGAGTGGAGCTTTTTCAACAACCCCAACAGATGCCCTATTAGTCACCTTAGTTATCCTACCGCTCGACTTGGAAATTAGACTGCTACTGGCTTCACCATCAACACCCGGTGCGAGCTGCACAAATTGCAGGAGCTCCAGTACAAGATGAACTAGACATTAGAGAACGACTTATCAGTGAATGGCAACATGAATGGGAGACGAGCACCATGGGTAGGAGAACCTATGACATTTTCCCAGATGTTGCTGAGAGACTCCACATGAGATACTTCAAGCCTTCAAAAGGATTAATCCACTACATCACGGGTCATGGACCGTATGGTGCGTATCTCATGTGGTTTGGTCTGAGGGAGAGCGGCAATTGTTGCTGTGATGCCGTAGACACGCCCGAACATGCGCTATGGGAATGTCCGCTGCGGACGTTTGGGAGGGCAACGGCCCTCTCATACCTACAGGACAGAACTATCTACTCGGTGGTATGACGGCGAAGACTGTGGACGTGGCTAGATAAACTAGCGAACTCTGTTTCCACAAGAGAGGCAACCAAATTTAGAAGAAATCCATGACCACAGAGAAGACAACACTGGGTTTGACGATCACCTGATTGGATCTACTGGACATGGCATTCATAGTTATACGCTTAGTTAGGACGTAGGTTAAACATTAGTTTAGATTAATATACTGTGTATTCTGTTTTCAATTGTATGAATTGTTGTCAGCTAATGCTGGATTTCTGACAATGAAGTCATTAATCCTCTTGCTCTCCAATATTTTTCACAATGATATTGAAGAGAGTTGTAGCAGTAATAGTAACCGTTTTTAGAGAGCACCATATTTTTATGTTTTGGCGGTCACATCGCTCTCTCACAACCCCCAGAATGTCTGTAGGACCACACCTGTCGTTGGTTTACGGGTCTCACCGACCTGACCGGGAGAATTATCAAAATAAATTCACCGACCATATCCTCTGATTACCAGTCAGAGGACGTATTGCATGCCATGACAGGTCAGCATGTTGGGGTTAAGATTTTATAGAGAAATTACAGAAATGGAGAGGTTGGAAAAATAAAGACTCCCTAGCCCTCTGGAACCCTAATAGCATCGGGGTCGGAAGAGAACAAGAGATGACCAAGGTAAGGTCAGATAGAAAAGTTACAGTGAGGAGCAAAACACCAGTAAGTGGAAGTAATGTTCTGCTCAGCTTGGGTACCTTGTGGTCGCTATTCACATATCCCCTAGACGGAGACCCCTGAGGCCTGATAGGGAATATAAAAACCCCAAAAAGTGAAATAACTATTCAACAATGAGTCCCAAACTTTTCGTGACTAACAGACCTACAGTTACAAAAATGCCACGAAAAGTTTAGCGCTCATTACCAAACAACTGTTTCACCCTTCAAGGCCTTTACATTCCCTATCAAATAATGATCCTTCCGCAGGATTGTATGAATTTTGTATGAATTCATTGTATGAATTGTGGTATTGTTTAATAAAGATAAATCAACTGGGGCATAACATGTAGCTATATAAATGGGATAACATATAATAAGTTATGTAAAATGTAATTAGGTTATATATTCTTAATATATGAATTGGTAATGTAATTATATTGCATATTTAAAACTGTATGTAGCACTGAAATTGTGGAATAAATATGAAATTAACTGGGGGGATAACATTTAATTAGGTTATGTGTAGATATTATGTATTAGTATATTCCTTCCTTCCTGTCATATAAATTATTGCAGCATTGTAATTGAGGAACCAATAAAGATGCGCAAATAGTTCGGAATATAAAAAAGACACCGAACTAAAAAGATACAGGAGCCCTCTAGCCTACGGTTTTTTTTTTTTCCTTCCCTTCTTTTCTGATTCAACCTCTTAAACATTGCCCACATACGGCTTGTGTGTTTAAAAACACCAGCAGTAAGCTTGTTGGCATAAATAAATAATAATGAGCATGTGTTTATTTGCAAAGTTTACTTTAAACAAGAATGTGCTTGCATGTCCACAGGAAGCTTGTTGAAAAGTTTTCAGACTGTAACACCTGCAAGAAAAACTATACATGTGATCATGAATAAATTTGAATCTTCTGGTTTGGTAATTCTGGAAGAAACTTCCGGGCTGATTTGCCATGGTCTACTGGAGTAACTGGGTCCAGACATTTTGTCCACAACTGCGATGGACATCACCAGTGGTACAGGCAAAGTCTTCTCGGTAAAGGTTCAGTTGCATCTGAAGCATTAACCGTCAGGGATGCAGTATTTATGTAGAGAGTGGTCTTCTCTGATTGGCTCTGGGCTGGCTGAGGCAGTACAGCTGGTGGGAGGGGCTTAGCTGCTTCTTCGTTGCTAGTGGTTCCTGACTGGCTCATGTTGTTTCACAGTCTGAATTGTCATTTAATGTCATCAATGATGTGATAGTGTTCAACTACATAAGGCTTGCAAGCCGTGGCAAACGTATGATTGGATTTTGTGTAATCCACTCGCCATTAAATGTTGCATCAGCCATAATATCAAATTTTGAGGAAATACTATGCTTCCTTCCCTAGCAGTTAAATAACATTTCTACACCTTATAAATTCTCAAGATTTTATTTTAGAAAAAGATATTTTAAACAAAAGTTTGTTTATTATTTATTTATGCCACCAAACTTACTGTTGGTGTTTTTTGAGCACACAAGCCGTGTGTGGGCAATGTTTGAAAAATTCAATACCACTGCCAGCATTTGAACCATAGACCGAATTTTTCAGTTCCGATTCTACCTTTCAAACATTGCCCATACACGACTTGTATACTTAAAAAACACCAACAGTAAATTTGTTGGCATAAATAAATAATAATTACCATGCAAAGATTATTTAATCCCAGGACATAAAGTACTTACGATAGTAAGTCACCATTGGGGTAATTGTCTTTGATGTGAGACTGCCTTTGTGATTTACTGGGATAAATACGAATCAATTGGAGAATTCAGTGTCATTCTGGCAGGTTGTCACAGTAGCTTAATGGTTAGAGCACCCACCTGGTAAGAGGGTCTGTGGTTCAAATCCAGACTATGGCATTGAATTTTTCAGTTCTAATTCTACCTCTCTAAAGATTTATTTAGAAAGGAAGAGGAGTGGCACTCTTTGGCGAAGTTCCTGCTGCCAACACTTGGATTTTGAAACATAATGGGTTATCCAGCTCAGAATGGCGTGACATGTTGAAGATGACAGCTATGGTGGTTCCAGTACGTTCACTTCCGGGACGCTCCACGGGTACAAGCCACTGCAGACATTGTAGTGAGATAGAAACTTTACCACATGTACTCGGGAATTGTCCTCAGGGAGAGTTGCTGTGAATAAAGTGTCACAACACCATAAGAACTCTGCTTGCCAATGCTTTGCGAAGCACAGGATTAGAAGTCCACGAAGAAGTACACTGTGTGGCTGACTGTGGCAGTAACCGTCGAATTGATGTCATTGCTATCGACAGGAAGAAAGGGACAGCTGAGATCTTAGATCCCACAGTGAGGTTTGAGACATCCTTAGACCAGCCAGCAGAAGTAGATCGTGAAAAGAAGAAAATATATGAGCCCACAATTCCATTCTTCAGTACCTCATATAATATCAGCAACATCGTGGTCACAGGCCTATTCTTCGGAGCAAGGGGCACAATACCAAAATCATTTGTGCAATGGAGACAACAATATAAGCTCCCTAAACAGCTACAGGACGACATTGTCCTAAGGACAATAAAATACTCTGTGGCAATATGCCGAAATCATTTGTATGGAAACCATAACATTTAAATTTGAAAGTACTAAAATATAAAATAATCATTTAACTGTGCCATATACTAACAAAAACTTTTTGTTGTTGTTTTTTTTTTTTTTTATTAACCTTTTTATGTATTCATTTCAAACACATGAAAGCTATTCTGTGTCACATGGCAAACCTTTATATAAGGTCAGATTTAATTAATAAAAAAAAAAAATTATTTATTTATTTATTTATTTATTTGTTTATTTATTTTATTTATTTATTTATTTATTTATTTATTTATTTATTTATTTATTTATTTATTTATTTATTTATTTATTTATTTATTTATTTATTTATTTATTTATTTATTTATTTATTTACTCACTGACTCACTCACTCACTCACTCACTCACTCACTCACTCACTCACTCACTCACTCACTCACTCACTCACTCACTCACTCACTCACTCACTCACTCACTCACTCACTTATTAAGGGCTATTAGAATACCTAAAATATATACAATGACTCCATTTAAACTTCTGAAGTTCACCCTTCCCCCCTCATCCCATTTGCGGCCCTCTGAGGTGCTGCCCCATATGCTCTCTGGAGGGCCCCTGCCTATCATGACAATACAAAGATCAGCACTTAACTTTACTTATCCATTTTAAAGTTATACCAATATTCCATACTCTTTGTTCATTCTGTATATTACAATATTGCAGATATATGTAAATTTGTCACTGGTAAAAGAAAGTTGTGTAAATGCAGTGCATCAGATTTTTACTTTCTTACAGTAAGTAACATTAAGCATTTATTGTAATTAACACACACACACACACGCACGCACACACACACACACACACACACACACACACACACACACACACACATGCACGCACCCACACACACTCTCTCTCCTCTGAATCAGCCAGTGGAGGGGCTTGCTATATCACATTCCAATACTTTTATGAAGACGTATTCCCGGGTCAGCAATGATTGATTAGGTAGGGAAAAGCCCTCCAGTAACTGATCAAGAGGAGCATGCATTGATCACAAATGAATTTCTCCCTCAATGAATATAGTTGTATTCCACCCAAACATTTGATATGGAGATTTCACCAGAAATACATGTTTCAGCTCCCATAAATCCAAAACAGCACTTTTGTAAAAGGAGTGTGCATACATGTGTATGAAGATGCCAATTTTTATTAAACAAAAATTAATTTTTCAACATATTTCCCTTTTAGGAATATACACCTCTCCCAATGTTCCTGGCATTTGTTAAGTCCTCCAAAAATAGGAATTGTCAAGCTCTGCAAAATATGCTTCTGTCTCAATGATGATCTCCTCATTTGCTTTAAATTTTGCTCCTGTGAGGCATTTCTTCATGTTTGGGAAAAGAAGAAATTGTAGGGACCCATGTCAGGCAAATATGGAGGGTGCAGCAGCAGTTCATAATGCTGTTCATACAGTTTGGCAGCTATAACATAGATGAATGTGCTGGTGCATTGTTGTGAGACAACACTTTCTTCATCAAATGGGACCATGTTTCCTTCAACTTGTTAAATCGGGTCAATAACTCATTGTAGTATTGTCCAAATATCATATTTCATTTTTCCATGAGTATGACAATCTTCACATCCCAAAAAATCATCACTGTTCAGGCCAGTGGGGCTGTCTTTGACTTATTTGGAGCAGATTCACTGGAAGCAGCCCGTTATTTTGATTGTGGCTTCTTAAATAGCTCCAAATACAGCTTAAAAGTTGAAAGCTGCACCCACGTGTTGTCCAGTGTGACCAAATGTGGCACCCATTAGGCGGACAATTTTTCATTTTAAATTCATCGTGTAGAATAACAATCACTGTTAGTGCCAACACACCTATGACCTCTGCCATTTTGCAAACTTTGATTCAATAACTAGCAAGAATCATATCATGAATTTTCTCAAGGACTTCCTGAGTAACCACATCTGCCAGACATCCTGGGCACTCTACATCAAAAACTGATGTTTGCCATGTTTAAAAGTCATAGAACCAATATCTAATATTTGTCATAGATGACAAAAAGTTCATAAACAGCATCCAAATTTGCCTTTATCTCCCCCAAAGTTTTCCCATCCAAAAGTAAAAAAGCAAATCACTGAGCAACACTGCAATTTTTCCATGTTAGCAAAACTACATATAACGGTTTAAGTGAAATGCCTACCCAATTCAAACTAACCTATAAATCAGTACCAAATTTGTTTTGACAATTTGTAGCATATGATTACGTGATGGTAACACCAACTTGCCTTAGCAACACCATCTATTTTGAAACATGGATACTTACTGAACTGCCCTCATATATGAAAAAATGTTTATTTTATTTTGTCAAAAATGGCTCAGAAAATCTATATATTTTAGATATTTACATTAATAATAAAATGAATGCATATCTTGAGTTGTCCATGAATAGCCTGTGAAGTTGTTCCCATTTGGTTAATTTTGTATAAATTTGTATAGCTGATAAACCATAAAACAGACAGAAGCTTACTACACACTGCACAAAAAATGTAGATGTCTTTAAAAATGTGCCCCTTTCTTTTTTTCTCTCCTGAAATTTGTTTATGCTGTCACTCATTTGTTTCCTGGGAAAGAGTATGAAATTTCAAAGCCAGCAAATAGTGACTCTTTTATTTAAATATTTTAGTATTTACTTTAGCTTTCTGTATTCTGTTTGTACCTACAGTAAAATGTCAACCATTTGTGCAACAAACGTTTTATCCTGATTAACTAAAAATAGATTAAAAGAAGTTTAAGTAGGCTTGGAAATAATAAATTATAGCAGCTAGAAAGTAATTTGAAGATAATACAACAAATCTTTGAAGTGTTTATCTGAGCTTTTGTGAACAGCATAACTAAAAAATGAAGAGTTAAATGAAAAGATGAAAAGCTCTTTAAATTCAGTATCTTCTGGATATGTGACATGAAATTGTTAAAGAAATCACCTCATCCCAAACTACCCTTTACAATCAGTCAATCAATCAATTAATTTATTTATCCAATTTATCTTACAGGAAGATGTAGGATATGTCACAATTAATGCTATACAAAAGCTTGCATACAATACAAAGTGCACATACAATATATTGTTAACTACAATAAATAGCACAATTCATCCTTATTTTACAATAATTGTTGTTGTTGTTAGCTAATGCTGGATTTCTGACAATGAAGTCATTAATCCTCTTGCTCTCCAATATTTTTCACTGATGGATGGGGCACTAGAAGTGGCCGGGCATATTTGAAGGTGGTCTCGATCCATTTCCTCTTGCAGATCACATAGAGGACAGAGCGGTGAAGAATATATCCCAATTCTGTTTAAATGTATTGCCAGACAATCATGTCCTGTAATCAACCTGAAGGTTGCAACTGCTGTTTTTCGAGGATACTCAGGAATTACTGTTTGAATGTTTGGTAGTTCCCATCTTTTATTTTTTGATTTTTCATAGTAATATTTTGCAATAATTTTTTGAATTCAGAGTTGACTAATCTTTTTAGCTGCATAAAATGGTAGATTAACTATAGATTTTTGTACACCGCTGGTACCCTTTTTTGCAAGAAAATCAGCTTTCTCATTACCACTCAGTCCACAGTGAGCTGGTATCCATTGGAAGACTAGGTGTTTTTGAAGTGCTGTTAGATGGGTAAGGATTTTCCAACATTCTATAATTGTTTGGTTTTTTGGTGACAACTTGGAAGTAATTGCTATAACTGCTGCCCTGGAATCTGAGAGAATAACTGCTTGCTGAAAATGTGAAATTCTGTACAAAAGATTTTGTAGGGCCATTCGAATTGCTTCAATTTCTCCATCAAAGTTAGTAGTTCCATAACTTAAAGATTTGTAATAGGAAAAGAGGTGACATGTGACTCCAGCACCTGCTCCATCTTGGTTTGATATTAATGATCCATCAGTATAAATATAGAGCCATTCATGTTCTGGAAATCTAGTATGGATTGTCTCTAATGCCAATAATTTTAGAACACTAGTTGGAGTATCACTTTTCTTAACTTCTTCTGTCAGGTGTAAATAATATGTGATGTCTAATGTTTGTGTCGCATTGACTTTAGATATGAAGTTTTCCTTTGAATTAGGAAGGTATACATTCTTCTTGATGTCTTGAATTTTGGAAAGAAAGCTCTCCTGAGTCTTTAGTGTATGTGTAAAATTTCTCTTGTGCCATGTATTGAATGGGAGTCGAATCAACTTTTTGTGTTGAATAAGAGCCGCTTTTTCTATTTCATATTCAATGGGGCATTGGTTGGTTAGTATTTCCATAGCTGCTATTGGTGTGGTTTTGATAGCACCTGTAATTAATCTCAGACTTTGGTTTTGAAAGATTTGAATTTTTTTTGTGTTTGCTGTTACAAGAACTTCGCTGCAGTAAGTAAATAATGGCTTTATATATACATTGTATGTTGTGTTAAGAGTTGCTCTGAAACATCCCCACTTCATTCCTGTTAGACGTTTTAACAGTGAAAGGCGCCTCTCTGCTCTTTGTATTACATTTTGTATTTGTTTGGTCCATGTAAGTTTGGTATCAAATGTAACTCCTAAATACTTTGCTTCCTTTGTTTCTGGTAATTGTTGACCCTCATAATTTAGTTTTATTTTTAGTGGTTTTTTTCTTAGTGAAAAGATTTGGTAGTTTGATTTTGTTGTATTAACAGTCATTAAATTTTCTTTGGTCCACCTTTGTAAGTTGGTTAAGGATTGTTGCATGGTATTTTACAATAGTGTATTCCTTCTCCTAAAGTCAGTTGTAGGCTGACTGCAGGCTATGTCATTGGTTAACTAGTTCTCCTCTGACAGTTTTATTTCTTGATCACAAGAAACAGAAAATAGTTGTTAATTGAATGTTTATGGTTACTATTGTACAATTTCTCAAGTCTTATCTAGTTCTTCCACAGAGTAGAACTGGTTGACATTTAGGAATTTGTGAATTTCCTTTCTAAACTTAGTGTCTGCTGTAGTACTCTAAACGTTCAGGTAGTTGGTGAAATATTTTTATGCCAATATATTTAAAAGATTTCTGAAAAAGTTTAGTTCTGTGGGCCTTTATATGAAGTTCGTTTTAGTTCCTAATGTTATCAGCGTATATATTTGTATATATTACTTCCACTTACTGGTGTTTTGCTCCTCACTGTAACTTTTCTGTCTGACCTTACCTTGGTCATCTCTTGTTCTCTTCCGACCCCGATGCTATTAGGGTTCCAGAGGGCTAGGGAGTCTTTATTTTTCCAACCTCTTCATTTCTCTAATTTCTCTATAAAATCTTAAGCCCAACATGCTGACCTGTCATGGCATGTAATGCGTCCTCTGATTGGTAATCAGAGGATATGGTCGGTGAATTTATTTTGATAACTCTCCCGGTCAGGTCGGTGAGACCCGTAAACCAACGACAGGTGTGGTCCTCCAGACATTCTGGGGGTTGTGAGAGAGCGATGTGGCCACCAAAACATAAAAAATATGGTGCTCTCTAAAAAACGGTTACTATTACTGCTATTGCTCTCTTCAATATCATTGTGAAAAATATTGGAGAGCAAGAGGATTAATGACTTCATTGTCAGAAATCCAGCATTAGCTAACAACATATTTGTGTTCACTGTTGTGTTACCCAAATTACTTTTAACATGAATTAACATTTATTTTATGTAGAGCCTCGGAAAGGTGAGTATGTTTAGTTGTTTAAAATACTCTCTACAGCTTTCTCTGGGAGGAATACCCACCATGGGTTTTTACACTCTCTTTTGTAATTTAAATATTGCATTACTATAATTTGAATTTCCCCATAGCTTTATTCCAAATAATAATAATAATGATAATGATGATGGTGATGGCGATGGCGATAATGATAATAATGATGATAATGATAATGATAATAATAATAGATGAAAATAAGTGTAATAGCAGGTTTTTAGCAGTCCACTAGAAACACAAGATTTTAACTGGAAAAGGACAAAGCATGCACTACTTAATTTATTTGTCAACTTCTCCACATGTTTATCCCATTTCAGATGTTGGTCAACCCACAAACCCAAAAATTTTGCTTCAGTTTCTAGCTTTGTTATTTGTTGTCAAATTTTATGCTTGGCAACCGCCGGTTCTTCACTGTTTTATTGTGGAATTGAACAGCTGAGGTTTTGTCTTCATTCATTATTAGTTTATTGATTTTGAACCAGTTAGAAATTTTATTTATTGTGCATGATATAGTACCTTCAAGTTTCTTACTGTCTTTCCCACTAATGAATATACTTGTGTTGACAGCAAGGAATTTAAATTTTACATCAGGTTCATCTTTTAACCCTCCTTCAGGCGCAATATACCTGAGAGATACCTCTCCCGCTTTTTTCAACAATATGACGCAACTGTTTATGCAAAATTAATGCAAGTCATTGTAGCTTCCTAAAACACACTGTAGCACTTCCTGGTTTATTATTGGCCAGCTGCTTGTTGTTTCGTTCGATTATCAAGCAAAAGTATCTGTGAGATACATTGCGCCCACTCACGTACCTCATTGTTTCTGTGGTCTTTTTTTCTGCTGGTCACGTTTATACATCCCATAATGTCTAAGAAGCAAGAAGTGTTCAATCTGTGTAAACCTAACGACCTACAGAAAGCCCTGGCAATACTCTGGGATGAAAATGAAGATAATAATGAAGATTTTGTTGATTATGAAAGTGACACAGATTGCGAAGCTGCGACAGAAGTCCGTGATGAAGATTTTTCAGGTCCTTCAGCTGAAACTAAGCACAAAGTTTGCAAGACTTGCCTTGTAGTCTCAAAAAAGAAGCGACTTTCAAGATATTGTTGCAAGAAATGTGAAATGTACTATTGTTTAGAGCATGCCGGACAGGTTTGCAAGAAGTGTGCTGAGAATTTGCAGTGAAAACCCTCAAGTATATTATAGACACACGCACATACAATTTAGTTCAAATAACTGATTAATTGTAATAATGTTGTCATAAAAACTGATGATGTTTATTGTTAACTTTATGTTCAAATATAAGAATAATTACCCTTTCACATTTTGTACATTCGCAGTTTTAGTTTATTTTCTGCAACTTACATAACTCATGTTTTTGAAATGTAGTACAATGTGTTGTAATACTTTGAAAATAAAATTTGGCATATAAAAGTAACATAATTAAAACACAATAAAATACAAATATTTCACATTTAGGAGGAATTTCAGACAGCACAAAGGCAGATATGTACGTGGTATCTCTCAGATATATTGTGCCCGAACACGTAACAATAGGTATTGCGCCTGACGGAGGGTTAAATAGAGTGGTAGAGCATTGATGTAGATCAGAAATAGAAGGGGACCCAGAACTGATCCTTGGGGTACCTCAGAGAATGCCTTTCTTTTTTCTGAAGTTTGTTTTCTTAGTCTTGTTTTTTATGTGTAAATAATCAATTTCTACTGTTTGTTCCCTATTTTCTAGATGCATAGTAAACCAATTATAAGTTGTAAGATTTAAAGCTTTCGCGGCGCGCGTTATTTATGACAGCTTCACAGGTGATCAGCCATGTGAGGTTTAAAAACATTAAGCTTTCGGCCATTGTAGACTCTATGGCCTTCAGTTATAAGTTGTGCCCTTTTTCCACTGTTGTAGAGTTTATTGAGCAAAATATCATGATCTACCATATTGAAAGCCTTAGCTCAATCGAGAAATAGTCCCACCCCTGGTTCACTATTGTGCATTGAGTCATAGATGCTATCAACAAAATTCATGATGGCTGCACTAGTTGTTCTACATTTATGGAAACCGCTTTGACAGGGATTGATTATATCAAACTTAGTGAAAAACTGTATATCATTCTTCTGTATATGATTTTTTCTATAATTTTTGCAAAAAACTGACAGTAAGATTATTGGCCTATAACTATTGGTGTTCATCTCCATTTTAAAAATTGGTTTTACTGTCACTTGTTTCAATGCTTCTGGAAATTGTCCATTTTTCAATTGTTTAGTTTTTATTTTTCCAAAAATAGTTCTAGCAGTTTTGATTAGAATACCAAATGTTTGATATCTGCATGACTAAAACAAGTTTTATCTTTAACTTTGTGTGAATAGTCTGAAGTCTATTCATTCTGAATAAATTTTATATAAATTGCAAAGCATAAGAGACACACAAAAGCTTAAAAATAAAAAACGTAAACCTCTACAAAACACAGTGTATGTCAAATTATTTTTTGTGGCATTAGCCATGTCCAAGACACATGTTATTAATTTGAATTTTCTAATACCTTATATAGTATACCGAAGTGCCAAAGCTACTACTCTTTTATTTCTTATGATGTGATGCATTGAGCTTGAAATTTCAAAGCCAGTTTATATTCACTCACTTTTTTAAAGATTTGACACTTGCTTCATTCTCGTATATGCTGCTTTAACTACAACAAAATATGTGATAAACCTGTTCCTGCAAATGCTTATCTCAGCATGAAGTGGACTGAATAATAAGCTTTTATAAGAATAATTTGTAGGAGTATTAAAGGAGTAGGGCCGCCTCAGTAGCGCAGCTGGCAGCGCGCTTGCCTGTGGCGCGGAGGACCCGGGTTCGATCCCCGGTACCAGCATGGGGATTTTATCCCCTCTGGGAGGTCTGGCACGGGGTGCACTCAGCCTCGTTAGGTCCCGGGGGGACCAATTGAGGAGCTACTTGATGGAGAAGTAGCGACCCCAGGTTGAGAAGACCGCATAACTGGCCGGGAGGGCTCGGGGCGCTGACCACGTCCCACCCTCCAGTACTGCACCTCACCAATGACGCCTGTAGTGGGCAGAGGTGGGGGACGCAGCAGCTGGGCAGTAGGCCTTGGCCCTTCGTGGGCTGTCGCGCGGGGTTTACATTACATTACATTTACATTAAAGGAGTAGAGAAAATTATTTGAATGTAACACATCAGATTGTTTTCCATATCTCATTGCACTTTCCTTAACTGATGCAAAGCATTATCCTCCTTCAAATCTAAAAAATTCAAGCTGTAATGACAAGCACAACAATTTCATTCCATATGACAGATGATAATTTTGGTTGTACTTGAAAAATAATACTGTGAAGTTATGCATCTAAATAAATGAATAAGTGTTGAACTTTGAGAGCTAAGTAGACTTCAGCTTAAGAAAAGCATTTACAGTGTATACAGTTAACAGAAGAAAATAATAAATTTAAAACGTATTTGGAGAAAAAACTAATTCTGTGATTGATGACCTAAGTATACCTTGTTTCTTATAACCCTGCCCCACTGACACGTATTCTTTTGCAGTTCTTTCCTTCCGCTTTCCTCTGATTGGCTAATGTACGCCTTTTAATGGCAATGATGACAAATAAGCCTTGTGCAGTGCTAGGTCAAGCAATAAGTACCGTATAAGCACATAGTCATGATAGTTGCATATGCTCTCATCATCTTGAGAGGCAGGTTTAAACTAAAGGATCCTCTTATCTATTTGTTGATCAGAATGTACATGCATTCCAAATACATAAACTGTTATATAATATGTAGCACATAGTATCAAACGCCACTAACTCCATTCACCTAATTTTTTGGATAATTACAACAAAAAACTGCCCAGAATAAACCATTTTCCAAAGTAATTTAACTTCAATGTTAAATGAGACATTTAACATGAAATTTTGGAATATAAAGTACTTCTGGGATATGGTTTTTTAAACATTTCAGAAACAAATTTGAGGCAAATTGGATGTGGTGGGGTTTGTTACCAAGATTGAAATTTAGTGGTATTTGAAACTGAAGAATTAAACATTTGAAATTATGTGTAACACTAAATGAGTTTCTGTTATCCACGAAATATAAAAATAACTTTTTAATGAATTTAGTTATCTAAATAGTTTTAATATCCAAAAAGCAGGTGTCGCTTGATTACAATAGAAATCAAGAAGCATTATTAAAAATGACTTAGAGTTTTAAACTTTTCTTTCATTTTACATTACATTTATATCTATTTCTTCCTCTTGAACTGCTTCGTTTTCATTTTCTTCAATCTGAGGTCCCAATCTTCTTGGTTTTCTAAAGCACAATAAAATTGAACCAGCTAACTGTTGCTACATTCTTCTGTGACATGTTTAGATAGTTATTTTGACATATCACTTACCTTGACAGAAGTACATCTGTCTTTAAATTTTGTGGTCTAGTATGCATCATGTTTAGACTTGCCTTAGTGTCAACCTTAGCCCTACAAACTGCATTTCAATAAAAAAGAAAATTTCTACCTTGGATCACAACGTTGTTTAACCACCACTGCCACCGCCTCCTCCTCTTCTTCTATTTTATTTTTTTTAATTGGTTAAACTTAAAATGGCATTGCCCACGTTTCTTAAGCACTTTTTCAGATACAGATTCCCAGTAGTGATCAGGAATATTATTTACTCTGAATACTGTTCCACGGCTTTGGGTAATTTCTTCATCCTCTTCCAGGTGAAGGACTGTATCTTTTTCAAGTCATTTTCAATTAAGGCGAACACTGGATTTGGTAGAATAAATGAACATCCAACCATTGGATCGGAGGCGTTCTTCCTACACAATCAACTTGTTCAAAAGAATCAATTAGAGCTACTTTCCCAGTATAGTAATGAGTATGGTGTTTATTTTTAATTTAATTTTTTTTTTGGGGGGGGGGGGAGGGGTGACGGGAGTGCACCCACACTTCCATCCGCAAAACACGTAACCACTGTTTTCTCTTAAAACTCAGTGTTTATTATTGTGATGATTGACACAAGAAGAAATTATGCTTGCATTTTCAGGAAAGTCACTTTCATACCATATGTAGCCAGCAACATTTGCATTTGTCAAACTGGGAAGTCAGGGAAAGCGCTGATTGGCCAGAAGGGATTTGACAGACTTTGAAACTAAAAATGCCAATATAGGTGCTGGATTTGGCAGATATTGATTCTCAGCCTCATTTTACTACATATGTTTATAAGATGTGTCGGGTTTTGCTCCCATATCATGGCTGTATTAAATTCCTTGAGGTATAATCTATCAGAAGTGATACATAGCTCAATTTGGTCAAAAAATGGATTTGGTGGCTTTTGATACTAGGCGCCTCATATATTTGATGCATTCGGTTAGGAAAAGGTAAATTTAAAAGTTCTCTTTGAATACATTAAGATACATATCATGTGAAATAGGGAACTAGTTTGTCCTGCACAACAGCCTATTGCATGACAGCAACAACAGGTGACTAGTGAATGTGACAGCTAAAGAGATTATATGAAATTGGATTTAAATATACCTTTTTCTATTTCCAGGTACTCCTTTCAGAAAAAACATGTTTGGTGGTGGGAGGACGGTGTTCGTGTACATGACGAACACCATTCAAATGTGGATATCAACAAGCTGCAAAGAGATGACGTCTTATTATTCGTGGATGACAGCTGTCGACCAAACCATTGAAAGTGCATGTACATTGTGTGTGTATGCCTGTGTGTGTGTATGATGTGGAACTGAAAAATGTGATAAAATCTACATTTTAAGCAATATGCAAAGTATCCATTTGTGAAAAGCATATTGTTATGTGTAAACAGCGTTATTAAAGAAACCACATAAAGGACTTAATATTTTTTAAAATGAAGCTGAAATGTTTAGAATTACACAGAGTGATCAAATCAGTGTACAGCAATGTTCTGATTCCATAAGTAATCAGGATGAGGATACTTGTTCTTTGAGTAACTTTCACATAATCTCTCTTTGATGTTAGTGGTAAAGAACATTTCATGTACAATAAAATACTACTGATAAACTTAATTTTAGTACATCCACTTCCATTTATGCCGTCCCCACAGCTTTGGAGGACATTCTACTGATGGAGTATGTATAAGTAGCAAGGAAGACATGTGTGTATGTGTTTACACATGCAGTGGCATCATGTTTAACGTGCAGAGTTCTAGATTATTCACACATGAGTATATAACTTTGAGCATTGTCTTCAAATGGCAAATTGGTTTCCCACACACACAATTCCTCCTCAATACACCTCGGCCATATTTCATTCGTGTCAGCTATAGTTAAGGGATACTGGGACTGAATTTTGTAAGTTTTTCAATTGAACATCTGTCACTTGAGATTGGCACATTTAATATGAATAAATAAAGAAATTACAGCGCAAAAGTTCAATGCTCTAGCTGAAACATTTTCTCAGATAATACAATTAAATACTTTTTATTGGCAGAAAAAATGCATATTTTTTTTTTTAAACTGCCTTCACATTTTTAGAAAAGTATATTAGTGGCATTTTCTGATAATTAAGTAAACTGAAAATAAATTAAAGTATTTGATTGAAGTTGATGTTATTACTTGTGGGAAATACATCTTGTTTTTATGAATTTTTTGGTGTTAAAATTCATTTTCTTTTCGGTATAAATTATTTTTTGTGAGCCAATGAATAAAACCATCATTAAATACATACGAGGGTCGGCTGATAAGTCCCGGGCCTCACATAGAGATGGCGCCACTAGGCCAGCTTGACGAATAGCATCATATAGTTTAACTCTAGACTAGCTTATATCCATAGTTACAGGTCAGTAGCTCGTTTAGTTTTGGAATGACAGCATTTTAAACAAGACAAGTGTAGAGGTTTCACGAAAATGGAGGGTATGGAAAAAACGAGCAGTGACTAAATACTTCCATTTGAAAGGCTTAACGCATAAAGAAATCAAGGAGGAAATGGACAGTACATTGAAAGACTCTGCCCCTTTATAGACAATGATTAAAAGGTGAGTTGGAGAGTTTAAAATGGGACGCACAAGCACTAGGGATGAGCCTCGCTCTGGACGCCCTGTGGAAGTCATAACTCCAGAAATCATTGAAAATATTCATCATTTAGTACTGGAAGACCATAGATTACACTTGTTTGAGATAGCAGAGGCTGTAAAAATATCAAAAAAATGTGTAGGTAATATTTTAACTAATGTTTTGGGCTTTTGCAAGGTCTGTGCAAGATGGGTGCCGTGTTTGTTGACACGTGATCAAAAGTTGCAAAGAAAAACTATTTCTTTTAAGAATTTGGAGCTCTAGCATAAAAATCCCAGTGAATTTTTGAGATGGCTTATTGCCATGGATGAAATTTGGATACATCACTACATTCCGTAAAGTAAATCACAGTCTAAACAATGGATTGTGCCAAGTGAACCAACTCCAAAAAAGCTAATGTCATGGCGAGTGTTTCCTGGGATGCACAGGGAATTATTTTTATTGATTTTTTGGAAAAGGGTAAAAGTATCACTGGTGACTACTACGTAAGCTTACTGCAACATTGAGTTATGAGGTGAAAAGAAAAAGACCTCATTTGTTAAAGAAAAAAAAAATTGTTTCTTCTCGACAATGCTCTGGTCCATCATTCAGTCATTGCAATGGGACAAATCTGATGTGTTGCACTCACATGACTTTCTCTACTCTTGTACTAACCATTCTTACAAACTCTTATTTCTATATCTTCTTCGTGTTAGTTAAGATAAACATTTGTATAACTTATCTTATTGCTTATTTCCTTGTAGGTGCAAGGGGAATGTTAGAATACAGTAGGCTTTGTGCGATTGTCAAATGCTTTAAAGCTTTGAGATTCTGTTGTCTTTGCACACTTAACATATAAAAAAATGAACAATGATAATCCATTTCACGAAAGTTTTAAGCTTTCTGAAACTCACACACATAACAAGGAATATCTCCAAAATGGTTCACCCTACAAGAAAATTTATTCAGACATAAATTGTGTATTTTAGCAAGATCTACATTTTTTGTATAGTACTATTTGGTCTATCTCTAACGGTTTACCAGTTATGCAAGTCGTCCAGAGTAAATACGACTACAGGGGCTATAGCCAGAAAATTCAAGATATACATTTCATTTGTCTTCACTCAAACATATGACATTTTAATCAAAATTGTTAGAGCCATTTTCAAGAAAATCAAAATTTTCGGAAAATGTTCCATGTAAAGGGTAGTTTATGGTGGGGCTATTTTCTTCAAAATCTTCGTGTCGCATCCTTGAAAGACATTAAACTTAAATACCAACTTTGGTTTTTAACCGACTTTTCGTTTGTGAGTTATGCTGTCCACAGACTGACACAACGACATACACACAGACCTTTTTCTAAAAATGCTTTTTTTGGATTCAGGGGGCCTCAAAACATATATTTCCGATGAAATCTCGACATCAAATTTTTGGGTGGAATACAATACTTCCCCTACTTACCAGTAGAGAAAGTAAAAATGTGTGAATTGAACATCCACCCTATTCACCAGATCTAGCACCCAGTGACTACCACCTGTTCCTGAACCTCAAAAAATTTCTCGGAGGGCGAAGATTTCACAGCAATTAGGAGGTCGTTAATGCAGTAAACAGCTATTTTGAGGACCATAATAATTCACTCTACAGAGATGGTTTAATTAAATTAGAACACCGATATGACAAATTAAATGTATTAGCCTTTCTGGAAATTATGTTGAGAAATAAGCAAAAAAAATATATATATATATATATAATTTTTTTTTTTTTTTTTTTTTTTTTTTTGTGAGGCTTAGAACTTACCAACTGACCCAGGTATTTGAATCTTTAGATAACACATTTGAAATTATGTATACAAATTTACATACAAATCAAAGCAAAACTGAAATGTAAAGTATAAATTTCATACAAAGTGCAAAACAGAAGGGAAAAAAAGTGAAATGTGGTGCATCCCATTGTGGCTAAAATGAAATGCACAGATGACATATGTTACTGGACTTTTAAAAATGGTGAGTTGGGAAAAATGTTTGGCCAGAAATTTACAGGTGTTTACAAAATATTTATGATATTATTCAAAAACCAAAAATGTAATTGTCACCTAAATATTTAGTCCTAGGGTTTCTAACATACATCACTGTTTGATCAAACAACAAAGGCAAAAGGCTCCCCCCCCCCCCCACCCTGCTATGTACATGCTGGCTGAGAAGGTTGGTAAAAGGTCCCATGAAGCTGTAGGGATGATATTTTTGGAACCCAGGGTACATATATTATTAAATGTCAAAATAATAGATTCCAAAAGCCAAAATAAGGCACTTAACTAAACTAAACCTTATATATTTAGCTGCATTAATCTTGCTAAATACTTCAGGACTAAGTTAAATCATGGATCATCTTTGAAACATTAATTGATCGATAGATTCGTATTCTATTTTGCAAATCCGCAGTGCTACTCTCATTTGCTTATTTTAACAGTGCAAGCAGACACTATAGTGGTGGCACTAGCAGCACTCTTGCGGGAGCAGAAGGCACATTAGATTGTTTACAGGGTAAGCTTTGTGGATAACTGAAGCTGCTGAAGTGCTGTTGCAATGGTTGGAAGAAGTGAATGAAGGTTGCGTCCTTAAGAAAGAACGACGGTAATGAATATGAACTTGGTGAAGATAGAGCCAAAGCTTTGCTTATGCTCGTCTTATGCCCTCAATCCCTGCAAAGGTCTTTAGTCACTTGTCTCTTACAACTACTTCAGCACCTTCATTCCTGAATGTAAAAGTAGTAACATCGGGTATAAGTATTTGTTAAACAAGAATAGTATACAGCAATTAATTTTTAGAAACTAACATAATCTGTAACGGTTTCAAATAGGAGTTGGTTTCAGTTACTTGCCTTATGTTTTACTTTTCAGTCTACTTACATCAACATAATTCAAAATAACCCACTGAAAGAACAGGTAGATTTAAATAAGGAAAAATTGAAGCTATTAACAGTGAAGCAACAAGATTCTAAAGTAAGAACAAATTAGAAACTAAAAACTTCACTTATCTTAGTAATATTTGCTGACCCTGGGTTTCAAGCTGTGTCCAGCTCATTTGTCAAACACAATTCCCTCTCTTTCACATTGCAATGCAGAAGTAGAACAGCTTTTTAGTCATTTAAACATTGTCAGAGCTAAAGAATCAGCTTAAATGCTCCAACTGTGACTGCTGAGTATGCTCTATTCCAGAAGTGCTGTTGGGATTTTACAAAACATGTGTTACTCGTTCAAAATCCCACAAAATGTTGGGCATAAAATTGGTACAATATAAGTGTACACATGGCCCTGTGAACATCCAGTATAACCTTCATCATTTGCTGTGGGTATGCTAGAGGAGCAGCTGGAAGATGAGCTGGGTTCTTTTTTCTGATTACAGAAGTGAATTTTTCTTTTAAAGTTATTAATTAAATATCATATAAATACCTTTTAATTAATTATAGTATTTATGTTGATTTAGCAACTTTCTGGCAACTTTTAATGTAAGATTTAGCAACTTTTGGCTAATACTTGTTGGCAACACTGATATATTGATCACTAGCGCTCATAAACAGATAGGGATGCTAGAAAATGTTTGTGTAGCACATTCCTCCAGCTGGTCTTCTTCTGGTGGGCAAGGCAGTATCTATCACAAAGTTGTAGCTGTACAGTATTAATAAAAAATATTTAGTGTACACTAAGGGAGTGGAGCAATCGATCCCATGATGGGGTTTGATTTTGTGATGTAGTGCTTTCTGACTTAGGCCTGTTTTACTACTTCCTTTGTCTCACAACATTATACATAAGATATTACCAATGGTAACAGTCCAAAGGCACACCAAAAACATTTTCTTAAGAGGAGTTAGAAAACTGTGTATCGACATTGTTAACTTTTTTAATTGTCTTCCCTACATTTCAGAAACCACTGTAGCAATCGGCACAAAGCTTTTACTGGACATAACATGGTGGTTCTTAGTGTACTGTACTAAAATCATTGCATTCCAGTCACTATTCTGGGAAATACAATTTTTACTTTCTCTACTATGTACATAGTGGAGGTGTTGCATTCCATCCAAAAATTTGGTCCTGAGATTTCACTGGAAATACTCCTTTTGAGGTCCCCTGAATTCCCTTCCCCCCTGGAAAAAAAAGCCATTTTAGAGAAAGGTCCATGTATCTGTGACAACATAACTCTTCAAAAGTATTTTAAATACTAAAGGTGGTATTTAAATTCATCATCTTCCAAGGAAGTGACACAAATTTTCAAAAAAATTCCCCCAACCCCAAACTACCCTTGCATGAAAAATATTTTGAAAATTCTGATTTCCCCAAAAACAGCTTTAATGATTTTAGTTAAAATAGCACATGTTTAAGATATTTTTATGAGCAATGAAATGCATATCTGAATTTTCTTGCAATAACCTCTGAAGTCTTTTCTTTCTGAATGATTTTTGCATTTCAAGATACTCCTTGTTTGAGCTTTCAAATACCTATACTTTTCTCAACTAGGAGGTCACTCATTTTTTAAACCCTGGCCATGCAAAGAGAGTGAAATTTCAAAGCCATCACATAGTGACCAGTTCTTAAAGATTTGACCATCGTTTAAGCTTACTGTGTTCTCCTATTCCCATTTCACCCATAAGGAAGTCTGTAATAAAAGCATTTTTCAAATGTGTATTGGGATTAACATGTGGTAGATAGAAGAATACAGTTTTGTAAGGATAGTTCGAGAAAGTAAGGGGAATGTAACACCAGATTTTTAACTATATGGTTAACATTTTGTGTAAATTTTTGTTTTCTACAAAATTGCAACTATACTTGGGACAGTTTAAATGCAGCTTTGGGCATTTTCTAAGAACTCTTGTCTTAGGGTTACCCAATTATTTTATGGAAATGTAGGTCAAAATGGTAAAATATGTAGGACATATTGGTCCATGATAAGTTCATAAGCATATAAATCTGTATTTCCTTAAAATGCTGAAACATACAATATTAAATATGATCATCAACACTTATACTTCTCTAAAGAACTAATCTTTCAAAATTATTATGATTTTAGTTTGATGAACATGTTTTTACCCTCTGGTCGACTTAATGCCACCAAAATTTGTGTTTGTATTGTCAGCTCCAAATACTACACTGTGTTTTTTATTCCTAACTAAGGTATCTTTCCATAGATTTCTATGGTGCACAATGCAATGAACAACATGAAATGCAAGAGTTGCCTCTGTAGCACTATCATGATGGGCTGAGCAAAGAAACCCTTAGTATTTAAAAGATGGACAGAATTTTATGAATTTTTTTTCCTTAGAAGACAGACTGTTTACTTTCACTTTTGTACTCTTCTGTAACCAAAATACAAATGGAAGAATGAGAGTAAAGCATCTCTTTTCCTCTAAAACACAAAACTTGCCTCGGAGTGCAAATGCTGCGCTCACTGTTACTTATGCATGAGTATGGTCTTTAATTGTAGCCATGTTGCCATAACAAGACGCAGTTGCACCTAATAGCCAGTCATTCATTTCTAGTTCATTTACTAATGATCACTGTTTGTTCCTGAAAATGCAGGACATTAGAGATTTTTTTAAAAATTCCCCCTGGACACCGGACAAATGATTAAAATGTAGACCATGTCCAAGAATTTCTGGACCTTTGGTAACCCGATCTTATCTACCAGATGTTCAAGGTGAAGATTAATGAAAGGCAAGGATGTTTTTAACACAACTTAGTGTTAATTCTCGACATATATTTTACTACATTTTAAACCATCTCATAATAATTTAGTTCTTCAGACTGCGGAACAATTTTTGTATGTAATATTCTCAGAGATGGTATGTGCTGTGTCATATAACAGCAAGGCTGATACAATGAACTTTTTAACTATTGATTTTCTCTATGCATAGATAGAATGTACATGGCAACAAACATTTAATTACTTATATTTATGTTTCTTTGATATATGAACTTATGCTATAAATGTAGGCCATTTATTTCAACTTATGCTATAGTTTCAGACACTTGCAAAACATTTAAATATGATGGCACTTAATTAACATATATAACATTTCTCAAACAACATAAAACAAACAAATATCAACCATATATAAACAATTATTATTCACAATTATAATTAATACATGATTTCAGTATGTCCTTAATCTTGTATATTCGGGTACAGCCATATTGCCTTAGCCGTATATTTTAAACTATTGCATTATATATATTTAATATATATTTAATATATATTATGGTCAGAAATCCAACATTAGTCAACAACAACAGCATATTTTTAGCTACAAATGCCTCATAATTGTTATTATTTTTGGATTACATTAATTCATTCATACTGACCCATTAGAATCAAATATGATAATGATCATGACTCCTCTCATTAGTTATTAGAATATCATTTTTCTTTAGTATATAATATGATAAGAGGAGCATTGAATCAAAGTGCACTTAGTCCATAATAAAAAACTTTTCAGGAGAGAGCAAAAACTATATCTCATAAACTTCTTGGAATTAAAAAATAATTTTTTGTGAAGTTGTAGTGTAAGGTTCATACACTCACATGCAGTTATCAGAAATATCAATTTTTACATA